>NDXB01004334.1:37553-56173 GCA_002631895.1 Agapornis roseicollis | reverse complement strand
TTTGGTTGTTTTTCTTTTCCTTTTTTTTTTTTTTTTCCTTTTTCTTTAGAATCTGATTGTGGGAATTGTGAGTTTGGTTTCACACATCTCACCATCTACTACATTTCAGCCTAGCTATTTGCTTTAGAGGCAGGAGAAAACAGAGAGCCCACATAGGAAGTCGGGGTGTTTCAGTCACAGGGTTTTATATTAATTTTCAGTAAAAACTATGTGGAGCAACAGCCCCATCTGGTGCTCACACAACTATAGCAGTAATCCAGATTGCTGGGTTGGCATCTCTTAATCCCCCATCATCAAAGCCTTCTCTATTGAAAAATGTCAGCAGCAGTTTAGCTTTATGTTCACTCTAAGCGAACTCCACTTTCATGACCTGAGCCTACACAACAGTTACTCCCAGGTCCTTCCTGTACTATATTTAAGGCAAAGCATTCTTCTACAAAACTGCTACAGGAGCAAGAGAAGTTGGCACCAGTGCACTGCCAATCTGGATGCCAAATACAGTGGTAAGGGACTCTGTTTCCTTAGTAATTCATTCCTTCACCTCTGCTAAGTAACACTTAATAAGCATGTCACAAATCAGCTAAAATGTACTGTTGCTTGATTGGCTAGTTTTTCCTCTTGCTATGCAGATCCCTGAACAGGTTCTGGAACCTTCACGCACCCTGCTTCATTTTGCATGAGTTGATAGGCCAAATCTTATTTCCATCAGGGAGTGTGTGAAGCTTCGCAAAAAAGTTATGGACCCGACTCTTAGAAACCTACTAAGGGTAGCAGATGCTCTGGTGTTAAACACTGCAGCACTTTTACTATCTTTATCACAACAAAATTTACTGATCTTAGTTGTGAACTTAACCTGTGGGCAAGATGAGAGGGTCTACGCCTAATTGCAAACTGTCTGAGAGCCATCAAACTGAGCCACCATCAAACTGCGCTGTCTGGTCTGAACAGCCTGCCATCCCATAGCTCAAAGCACATTCCTCTTCTGCATGTGAACAGCTATATTCCCTCTAAGATAGAGGCACACAAGGTGTCCTACAACCCCTTTTTTCTAGCAGCTCAGGTGCTACTGCACTCAAAGGTATGTGGATTCTCAACGCTTTTTAGAGTTTCTGTTAACAGCTTTTTAGCAAGAAACAGGTAAGACATGGCTAAAAGCCTCCCAAAAATTTCTGATGGGTGAAACTGCCCTTCTTTCCTGTGTAAAACAACTGAGAAGGGGCTGTAGACATTTCACATGTTCACTTAGGCAGCTTGACCCTTGCGAGATTGTGGCCTACAGCTTTGGTTAGATTATGAATATCATTTAGTACTAGTGCTTTCCAATTCTTTACTATTTTAGCCCCAATTCAGATTACCTCGGACAAGCTCAAGAAGAGAATCTGTATGAGCTGTTCTACTTGACATTGTTTAATAATCTCATTCCAGATCCTTGCAGCAGTTTTTCCTTGATATGCATATGAAGAGGCAATTGAACCTGTAACAGCCTATTTACACATGCTAGTAACAACATAATGTTCTTTTTGCTGGCATCCTTAGCAGAGAAGCAAAGAGCTTATTGAGAACAAAGGGGGTGAACAACATTCCTTCAGTCAGTCTTCTCCTCCAGACCAAGGACCTTATTACCTAGGCTCTACCAGCAAGAGAAGTGTCAGGGCCTTTTCTGTGTGTTCATTCTACTAATACTGACTTTTTTAGAGCTCTGCCTCCTCCTGGCTTCTGCATTTACAGTTTTTCAACATAAACATTTTCTCATTTTCTTGTTTCTGATAACCTATTGACTGCCTGCCTGGTTTTCTGTAGGTGCTTTGGATCTGAATCACTGAAATAGGCACATTGGCAATAAAACTACAGGGGTCTGAAAGGCCATGTGATCTTGCACATGGATTGAGTTCTGCTAACTGGAAAACTATCCATGACTCCTCAGAAAGTCAAATGGTGAATAAAAGGGACACATGGCATCTCCCCCTTCACAGAAAGCCTGACTAAATAAAGGCATAGAGAGGCACTAATTAGAGCAGGTACGTTTAGTGACTGTTAAAGCTTTTGTGCTGCATTTGGGATGCCATCCCAAGATTCTGAAACTGCTGGGATTTTACATACAGCTAGTTACATACACCAGCACCACATCGCACAGAGGATTTTGGAAGAAGAAAGGCAAGATTTAGAGGCCATTAAAACCTGCTAACAGCATTCTGCAAGTCATGGACAAAATTGTGAATATTGTGTGATGCAAGTGAAAATAATTAGCTAGAGCAACACTGAGCAGTAACCACAGTACAGAGACCTTCTAAGGCTCTGGAAACAAGACAAGCCTATTACAGGTACACTGTCCAAAACATACTTTAACTCTGACCACCTAACTGCTGCTACCTAATATGTTAGAACAGTGGAAAGTGGATTTTAACTTCAGGTGCAGTTAAAGTTGGGTTCTAGGCTACTGCTAACTGCCTATCTGACTGCATGGATCAACACACATTTAACCCTTACTTTGATTTTTTTGAGAGCAGATCTTTCTGCACTATAGACACTACTCTATGGCAAATGATCCTTTATTAAATCTAAGGACCTGTGTGGTCCCACAAAAAAATCATAATTTACGAGTCAAAATTCAAGACTGATAGTCGAGCACTGATGCATTTTGAGAATCGGAAATAGGATGAAGCTCTGAACTCTGTGACAACATTCTGTAGATCTTTCCTATTACATTTTAAAACTTTGAGATATTAGAAGAAATTATTCATCTCACCATGGTGGTAATAAGTTATCAGGATTGATTTTCTACCCCATGCATTGTAGTCTAGCTCTAACACTCCAAGTGACAGCTGCATCACTCCACTACTGTCAACAGCCCAAACTAAGAGTGCAAGCTGCCACTTGTTTGCCATGGCCTCCAAAGCTTTCTCATCTCCTCTATGATTGAGGAAGGATCCCACTGCTGCTTGGCTTGTGTAGCCAATTCCCACCCTCCAAGTTATGTCTGACCACCTCAGAACATGGTTTCTCCAGAATCCCAGTAATGAAAACTAGCTGGCTCTCCAAAAAGCCAAACTAGCAGAAAAGATAATAATGTCTAAAGCAGTGACTTTGAACTCAGGACCTACAAACAGCCTTTTTAAAAATCAGTAAGAAATGAGTGTTAGACATGCAGTTTTCCACTTTCATTGGCAGTTTCCATAGATTTACAAATTGAAGAGTTTGAAAACCACTGTTCTAGAGTTATTTGGTTCACTGCAACTCTTATTACCCATACCACGTGCAAGTTCATAACAGCAATTTCTATGGGGGAGTGTCAAGCATGTGCCTCAGCAGGAAAACAAGTATGCACATAGCTTTGTTGTAAGGACTGTGAAATCAAGTTCTATGTAACACAGACTTAATTTCCAAAGCTCTTCCAGCTGCGACATAGTCTGTTTCACTTCCAAACATTTGCTGAATGGCTTGAAAGTGAAACACAGTACCTGTAGACTGTCCTCCCATGGAAGTGGGTAGGAAGGGCTGCACATAGATATATTGTTCTTCAATGCAGAAGGTTAAAGTACACATATTTCTCTAAATCAATGACTGCACGACTTGTTTAACTGAAAATGTTCGAAGGCCTACAGCACTGTCATCTTCCTGTCCTTATCCTCCTCAAAAAATCATATGCCACAGGGAATATTTTCACAGCTACATAACAGCAGGCAGCAGCCTTCACAAAAGCAAAAAGCCTGGGTGCCATCAAGCAGGCAGAGTATTATGAAAACACTGTAAAATGGTGATGCTATTAAAGTATAACCCACTCCAAGTGTAAGCAATTATAAGTGCCTAGGAAAGGGAAGAACACTGGAATGAAAGAAGGAACATAGTACAAAAGCAGTGGCTCCAAGTAGGTATAAAAGTACATTAACTACTCTGCAAATTCAAACTCCTTGTAGCTAAGACTTTAAGGCAAACCAAACCTACAATCTAAGCACTCATCTAATGTCATGCTTGAGATAAACAAGCACAGCTTCACCTAGAGAAGTACCACTGTTGCCAAGAGAACTGCCCCTCACCACTGAACACCAGTTTTAGATTTCTTCAGCCAAAGCTCAGCTAACAAGAGGACAAGTGGCCAGCTAAGGGAACAACTGAAACAGCCAAAATGTAATTTCAGTGACTATTTTAGACTTGCTCAGCTGAGCTTGTATTTTCATAACCAGAAATTCAAGGATCAAAGAGGCAGTATCAGTCACATGCTTCTGTTTTATGCAAAGATTCTTCTTACCATAAAAGCAGGACTGAAATAACAGAAATAGAATTAGACACTAGGGCACTACTTGCATCTTTTCATCACTTTCTCCTTTCACAAAATAAAGGCAGCTAGTTATGTGCTTCTGTTCCATTGACTTGATAATGACTACATTTTTGCAGAGATTTAAGAAAATTCTCTTTTGCCTGTCAAATCTCCCCTTAAGAAAAAACACTGAACTGAAGGCAGCTCAAGTAGTTTATGACAAGCTCTGCAGTAATGTTTCAGTATTTATGACTGTTATACATCTGTTTATATTAGAATGAAACTGCCAAGCTCACCCCAGTCTGCCTGAAACAGATTTAGTACTGAACAAAACTGATGCCTACTAAGGACTGTCCTGCTTAAAAAATTTTAAAAGCTATATTACTTATATTTCCCTCACCTTATTAAACTTTATTGCCAGAACAACCATATTCTTAATTTTCCAAGGGAAGACATTAGAATACCACTGTGTCCACCTCTACATCTTTCCCAGCCTACAGATTGTCAGACTCAGTGCAGCAACTCAAGTCTCACAGCAACTCTTGTATCAATGTCCTTTCAGAACTGGTGAGTGCAATGGCAGGTTGCATGACATAAGCTTGTAGCATGTACAACTATATGTATGTACTCAAGGGAGTCAGAAGCATTCTCTTTCCTGAAGCATGCCTGCAGTTTTCAACTCACACCTCGAAAGGTTTCTAATTTATTGCAAAACCAGTCCCTCATGCATCACTAAACCTTCCCCTATGCCTCCCAAGGGAAAGGCAACAGGGTGCAAAGGCCATTCCTCACCTTCCCAGGAGCCGGAAACTCAATTATGCCCTAAGCTCCCCCTACTTCTCACGTCCTGAGGAGTATCATGAAAAAGACTGTCTCTAGAGAACCTCTGTATAATTTTTCATTATTAAGACTGTGCAAGAACAGGCAAACTGGAGACAAGGACAGCAAGTACCTGTCTACATGCACACAGCTACAGTGTGGCTCCAGCCCAAGGGGTTTTACATAAACTGTTATTCAGGAGAGGTTGAGTAAAGATTGCATAGCTAAGAACAGAAAGATGTTTTAAGAAAAGTATACTATCTGAGGTTTGGATAACAGCAACCGCAAGACGGGAGCGTGAGACATGGTAGACTAGAGAATGAAGGACACAAGATAGCTGAATATACACACCCATATTCAACAGCTGGAAGTAGATTGATAACACTTGCAAGGCACCCAAGTTTTCAGGAGGGACATTAGAAAACCACACATATTTTTAAAGTACCTTGCTCCTTAACACAGAGGGTTTTACTAGTTGCAAACAAGGAAAAGTGGAGAGGCTAGTAAAAGATTGTCATTATCTGGAACAGAACCTTGAACAGAGTGGCAGTTACTAAGCCTACTTTGTCTTTCTGAGCAGAGGAGTCTCATAGCTTGTATTCTGCTATTTAAAGAACACAAAAAGCCTAGAAAACAGGGAAAAACACAACATCCCAGTAACCCACTCCAAAGACCCCAAACTCCTGTCACAAGATGGTAGCAGAAAAACACACCACTAACACGCTACTTGAGCCAGAAAAGCAGAGAGGACAACATAGGAGATAGTTCTGTTGTGTAAATCCTCTGCAGAAGTTGTTTTGGCTTGAAGTAGATCCACCCAGCCTAGCCACGTCCTTGCACATGTATCCTTCAGTATGGTTTCAGACAAGATTTATCAACACACACTAAACAGGCAGCTCTCATTTTCACACATAAATGCTGAACCAGCAAGATTAAAATCATTAACTACTTCAAAAGTAAATGTGAAAAACATACTAAACCCAGACTGTTTTGTAGTTGTCACTTTTATTTGTGAGGAACGTCACCCATGTTGCACAGTTTCAAATAGATCTTACAAAGGAAAGCGCAAGCTTCTCCTCCCCCTGTCCTGCAGCAATCAGGACTGGCACAGAAAAAAGAAAAACCTCATCACACCTGGGAGGTTCAGCACCAGCATCCAAGTTTAAAAAAAAAAAAAAAGCTTTTCTTTCAATTTCAGTTTTTAGTTGGGTTTTTAATTCCCCTTTTCAGTTTGATACCAAAAGAAGAATTGAAAAATTCAAGACTAGCAAAACAGTGAAATTTAAAACAAAACCACCAAAAACCAGGGTTGCTACTGAAACTGGGGAGGGTGCTCTGGCTGGATCTTGCTCTCTTGTCCTTCCTTCATGCATCTCTTGCAGGCGTTACCTGGGTCTCAGCTGCTGGTACATGTTTAAGTTCCAATGGGTCAAATCTTTGCTTTTGTCATCACTGGTGACAATTTATTGCTTTGTGTGTTTCTTTGGTGTAACTTTTGAGTTGTATTTTAGGACACCTGTTGAAGAGCCAAAATGAAAACAACAGTGCAGTTTATGTTTCATTTTCCTGGTGAACAGATGGGGTGTCAGGTGGAGAAGGAATTATCACAGAAAGAAAGGATAAGCATGACTAGGATATCCTAGGATATCCATAAGCTGAGAGTACAGTATCTTCCTAAAGCAAAACACTACTAACTCATCAGCAGATGCTGTTGCTGTATGGACCAGACAGATCTTCCTTGTACTTTGTGACAATTACAGAGGCAGAGGAAAGAAATGAGAGAAAAGCAGCAACTGGTTTTGGTTTGCCTATACAGCATTATCAGAAGTTATCACAAATATCTAATCATATGTAAAGGGATGTAGTCAGAGGCCAAGTCCTACAAGTATACACCATGCTGCTTCAGATGGAGAACAGGAACCATCTATATTCCTTACCTGAGGAATGGTAAAGGTGCCTGGGGAGCCGGACTTTAATCAGCACCACTCTGCTCGGTCACTGGACCAGGTTTTTCAGCAGGTGTTTCAGTTACCTTTGTCTGAGACACAATAAACCTTTATTATAGACACAGACTGACCTCCTGATGCTTCCTCTGTTCAGTGGTAGCATAACCCTGGTTGAAAATAATCAAGGAAGATAAATCCTCTCAAAATATTAAGTATTACAAAGCAGGTTCTGTCAGGGGACTACCTCAAGTAGGTACAGAATGAGAAAGTTGCTTGTCATTAAGGCAAAATTTGTGGTCACAAACAGTTCCCTTAACTAATCTGGTTCAAGCTGTTCAGGAAATGGATCTGGACCTGTCAAATCTACCTTGCATGACATACAGACTGAAGGTTTGAGGGAGCTGGAAAACACAACTGTTTCTCTCCACCTCAAAAACATTTATTAGTCTGATGTAAATTAAGAACTATCCAGAAGCAATCCCTATCCCACTGCTGGCTCCATTTAAGGTAAACTACTCATTCTCCAAGAAGATCACAAGGAACAGGCCAGATATCTTCAGTTACCAACACTTTAGAGTTGACCAGACTCCTTTAGCACACTAGCTCCCACAGGATAGATCTTGAGCACTCACCCCATTAAAACTTCAGTCTCTACCACAATTGTGCCAGGAATGTATTTACCTCCTTCCCATCCTGAGCTGGAGCGTTGGGTGGACGAGGTCGACGCCTGTAGTTGTATGGGCGTCTATATCCACGACGAAGTGGCTGCTGACTCATAGCATTGGCTTCATGATGGTTCTCTTTGTTCTCAGCCTCTCCAGCCACTGGGGCAGGGCGTGGACGTGGGGGCCCTCTGAACAGGAGGAGAAATAGATGTCAAGTATGAGACAAGCTCAAGAAGGTTAAACTATCATGATTTTAGCCTGGAAAAAACCTCTCTAACCAAGTACTATCTTTAACAGTTTTGAATGATAGCAAAACAATCATTTGGAGTTTGGCTGGCATAGAGCTGGAAGGGAAACACAAGCAATCTCAGTGTTTCTTCACTATAGACACTGTACCAGCATATTCTGTCTATCTGACAATAAAGATGTAGTTCACCTGCTTGAATTGCTGGCTAGGAGAAGAAACAAGCCAGCAGTGGCCACACAGACTGATTCTGCTAAATTAACCTTAGCATAGACATATACCAGCCCAGCCTTATTCATGGTGCAATCCCCAGGAATCTCAATTCCTCCTGTAAACTGCTCCTAGATCTTTGCTTTTTGCCTTAAGTTGCTCCTCTGGATCACATAAGGAAGTGTAGCATGTATTTCAGTAAGGTGAAATGCATGAATGTTTAATCCCATTTCCAGTACACACAAGCTATGTCCATAAACTGTTAAAACACAGCCAAGAATGACAAAGTCACTGCCTACTGTCTATTTTCCACTACCTGTTTTAGCTAATCCACAGCTACCTAGTCCCAAAAGCCAGTTCAGCTTTTCCAATGAAATGTAATATAAAGACAATAGTGGTACTCAATCTAATGCATGTAAATGCAAGCAACACTTCCCTATTAACTCAAACAGAAGCCTTCTGCACTCATATAGTATCATACTTCTTACAGGAAATAATGCATCAGAAATGCATAAATTCCCATTAGCCACAGGCAAATTATCCCTCTTGTGATTCACTCACAACGTGCAAAAACTCAAGTGCCTCATTGTGCTTGGTATGGTGCTACTCCTGACTGCCTAATGCTAAACAAGCTTTTGAGGAATTAAATTTATTCAACTCAGGTGCCTACAAGCAGCAGCATGAGTACTACCCCACATCCCACAATCCTAGATAAGGACAACTTGAACATAAATGTTCATACAGAAAAACTCAAGAGTAGAGGTAGAAGGCTTGTAGCTCTAGACCCAGCATCAAGAAGGATGGATCCACCATGCTTGGAACAGATAGTCGTTACCATCAAGGATAATCTTGCCATTCCTATGACATTCAGCTTGTTGCTCCTCTTGTACTGTTATTTACCTCTTGCTTTTTGTTTTCAAACAAAAGTACATACGGAAAAAAGGGGGATTACATCATGTCACAGTTCACCTCTCTAAATTCAGTGTTGGAACTTAACCTCTTAAGCTAACTGATGGAAAAACAAGTACAAAATGAAGGAGCGAGTGAGTGAATGGCATACTAATACAAACCAGCTCCTTGACAGCAGTATCACAGATTAATTTGAGTTCAAAGGTACCTTCAATGCTCATCTAGTCCAACTCCCCTGCAATGAGCAGGGACACTTTCAGCTGGACCATATTGCTTAGTCACAGCCAACCTGACCTTGACAACCCAATGTTTCAAAGCCCTCATTGTAAAAAATATTTTCCTTAAATCTAGTCTAAGTCTACCCCATTTTACTATGAAACCATCTCCCCTTGTGTCCTATCACTACAGGCCCTACCACACAAACACCCACCTTTCTTAGAAGCCACTTTTAAGTACTGAAAGGCCACAATAAGGCCTCTCTGGAGGCTTCTCCTCTCCAGGCTGAATCACTACAGCTCTCTCAGCCTGTCCTCGTAAGGAGGGGTGCTCTATCCATCTGACCACTTTTGTGGCCTATGTCTTTCCTGTACTAAGGACTCCGTAACAGTGCTCCAGACAAGGTCTCACCACAGTGGAATAGAGGGGAACAATCACTTCCCTCAACCTATGGCCATACTTCTTTTGATGTGGCCCAGGATACATTTGGTTTTCTGGGCTGCAAGTGCACATTGCTGGGTCATACCTAGCTTTTCATCCATCAGCACTCCAAAGTCCTTCATGGCAGGGCTGCTTTCAATCTGTTCATCCCCTAGCCTGTACTGATACCAGTGGTTGCCTCAAATCAGAAGCAGGATCTTGTACTTGACCTTGTCAAACCTCATGAGGTTCACATGGGCCCAATACTTGAACTTGGCCGAATCCCTCTGGGTGGCACACCATCCCTCAGGCATGTCAACTGCACCACTTAGCTTGATGTCATCTGCAAACTTATTGAAGGTGCATCAATCCCACTGTCCATGTCATTGATGAAGATACTAAATGGTTCTGATACCAGTACTGACATCACTCAGTCTCCATCTGGACACTGCATTGTTGACCACTACCCTCTGGATGTGACCATCCAACAATGTTTCATGAACACCACCAGTAAAAGTAGCCTAGTGTTATATCTGATTTGTTTTATCATGGAGAATGAGTGACAAGTCACAAGAAGAAAGTGAATGAGCTTTTTCACTTACAGGAATTCAGTTAAAAACAAACAAACAAACAAAAAAAAACCCAAAAAAAACACCACCCAAAAAAACCCAACCCAAAAAAAAAAACCAAAAAAACTACACAAAACACACCAACACAAAACCAGAGAAACAAAACCATCAAGAAAAAAACCCCACAAGTGAGGCAACATCTCAAAAAGCTATGACAGTCAGAGGCTGACTATTTCACACTGATATCACTGTTATTTGTAACTGCACAGAACTCCTTAGCTATGGAATTGTTCCATCAGTGCAGAGGCTGAAAGCTGGAGTGGTCATGTCAGAACTAAGGCTGGAAAATGAACAATCCTACACTGGCCAGTTTAAGGTATGACTAACAGATGACTCAGCAACTTCCTTTGTATTTCCCACTAGAAAACATCAGTATTCATGTGAACTCCAAGAAATCTTAACTAAGAACTTAAGAATGGCCTAGTGGGCTTCTAAGTGCCTATTTATGCCAGTTCTATGGATCCCCAGGGAAAAATAAGGACAAGGAAACCTACTTCCCAAATAGCCTCCAAATCTCCAGTTTATTTCCATGCTGGAGATTTCCCGAGCCAGATGGAGTTTACATTCTTTAAAGCAGCATCCTTCTCTGGTATTTGACCAGTCTCTCCCAAGCTCATGCAAGTTTTTATCATCCCCAACATCCCATGGCAAAAGTCTCCTGCTATCTGTTGTATGGACCTAACAACCCAAGTCAGCAAAACTCAGACATAAGTCAAAGGCAAAACAGAGCCTGGGCTGCATCCACAGAGGTATTAGTGGCAGAAGGAGATGCAAACATAGCACTCTAATGAGCACTTATCAGGCCACACCTGGGGAGTACTGTGTCCAGTGCTGGTCCCCACAGTTCAAAGAGTAGGCAGAGAGGCTGGATGTGGTCTAAAGGAGGGCCAAGATGATGACCAAAGTGCTGGACAAACTGGCCTATAAGGAAAGGCTGAGGAAGTCAGGTCTTTTCTCCTTGGAGAAAAGGCATCCTGGGGGAACTCATCACAGGATTTCAGTACTTTAAAGGGCAGCTACAAAGAGGACAGAATCTCTCTTCACAAGAAAATACACTGAGAAGACAGGGGGCAACAGGTACAAGTTGTCAACAAGGTAACTATAACTTCACCATATAATCTAATGGCCTGGAGTCCATTATAGAGAGAACACAACTTCAGTATTTACAACAGTTGGCTATCCTCTACAAACAGCACCAGTGCATAAAACCAAGCCTGCATGACACATATGGGTAAACTGGATGAACAAAAGCTTTAGTGCAGTGCTGAACTGCAAACTACTGTCTGCAGTCTCCAGGAGCAGTTGTAAAGCACACCTTGACCCTGCAGGTGGTGGGCCTAGCTCTGCCAAACCAAGTGTGATTTGGATGCATTACTTGTCCGAGAAAGTGTGAGAGTTCAGCTGGGCAGGCATGGACCTGCAATTCACTTCACAATTGAGCAATATATTGAAAAGTAACAGGATACAAAGAATTCTTCACCCATTCTTGACCTCTTCCTGACTAGGAGCATTTTATAAGCACTTTAACCAAAGTCTAGTTGTTTCCTTACTCTGGTAGCTCCCCTTTCTCCTGGTAATTAAAACCTTCTTGCTGTCCCCAAGATTTGCATAGACATTAACAGCAGGGAACGCAGCTTCCTGCTCTTAATGAAGCCTGTGTGGATTACAGAGCATCCAAGGAATGATGAGCAAAGGAAATCATACAAACCTGCGATAGCGGGGACGATAGGTAGGATTCCTATGGACTTGTTGATGAAGCTGTCCTCCTTCTGTGACCCCATCCTTGATTTCTCCCTCACCACCCTATAACCAAAAGAAAACAGAAGACAGTCAGCAACGAAGCATTATCTTACTTCATGGGCAATATATTAACCATAAAGCCCAGAGATACAAATATGAACACAAAACCTATTTCAGTACAGAAGCACCAACTGATCAAGTAAAAAGAAGCAGCTGATATTCAGAAGGCTTAAATTTGGACAAAGATAAGAGTAGGATAACTAAGCATTCACAGGAACTCCCACTAAGTAAGTAGGTAGGAATAACAGGCAGCATCTGACAGAAGTTGAAAAGTACTTGAGACATTCAGAACCTGAAACAAGAGTTACACTGCTAAGCTTACAACAGCATGATACTACTTCTATCCACTTTGGAATACCAATCTGTCCTGTTTCTATCAACACCCTTTGTACTAAATAACTTTACAATTTAATAGACCTGTGATGGATGGTTAGAAGTGTCATAAACAGCAAGATGAGAAATAGCACCGCCAGTACTGTATGCAACAACCATGATTCAGATGTATTGGGATTTGTCTTTTGTGAAGCAAGAACAAATGCTGCTCCTGCTTTCACTCTCTTAGTCATGTGAAGACTGTCAAAGCACAGGAACAGGCAAAGAAAACAGCAAGATATAAAGGGAATGAAAACCATTCTGAATGTGTTCCAGCATAGTTGTCATTTCTCTTCTCCAGAATTTCTGAGCAAGCACAAGACATCAGTGCTCAGTTCTAGCTCTGCAATGCCAGAAATACAGGACCAAAGACCTAGTAGGTCTCCTCTGAAGGGCAATGTGCCAGAAACTAGGAAAGCAGCAACCAACTTACTTGTAGGGAGGGGCATGCAACAGTGGTTTTTCACCAGGCAAAGCTCTCCTGTAGCACCTGACACTGAGCATCACATGCAGAGCTCTTTAAAAGGCAGTATTGGGCTGTGCTATTAAAAACATGTAGAAGTTCAAGTCCACTCCTCCCTACAAAGGGCCACATTGGAATTTCAGATAAAAAGGACTATCTCTAGACCTGGTGAAGCATTACTCAAAACCAACACAAACTTTTTCCTATTAACCTTGAATCAGGTGTTGCTATGTCAATATTTTAAAATGGTTTGGTTTAAACAATCAGCTGAAAACAGAATAGTAAAGCAACTGAATTGCTTAGCCTGCAAGTCCTGACAATTTTCCACATCTCTTATAGTAGCACAAAAATTCACTTGACACATTACATTACACTGTCAATTGACCTAGGTCTATTGCTGAGAAGTGAAGTATGGCTCCAGGATAAAACTATGCTTTCAGAAGTCACCAGAATGGACGCAGAACAGAATCTGAGCATTGAGGTCTTACACTTACTATCAGTAAACATTAGATTTATTATCAGGAAAGCTACATCTGTACTCCTAAAAGCATCACACATCACATCTAGCACAAACATAATCCCATTCTCTCAATCTCCTTCAGAGGAACCTTCCAACTCAGTGAAATACCTTCTAACAAAGCAATCCTAAAAAGGTTAGAGAACACCTAAAAAGAAACAAAATTTTATTGCTGTCCCCCAAATACAAGTTTCTTTAACCATTAATTGTTTAATTAAAGCACAATGGGCTTTTTACCCATCGGCTTCCCCAAATTTCTTTATTTGTTCTTGAATCTCTTCGGATCAGTCTAGTTTTGTATAATGCTATTAATCTTTTGGGGTCTCCTCTCTACAAGAAATAGCATCAGCCTATAAAACAACTTTTAAACTATTTAGCTTATTTTCTAACTCACTGATATGGAGGCTTCTTCTATTAGTCATACACACAACATGTACATGAGGGTATTACTAGTTCTCAAGGTTATTCCATGATTCATTCTCTGTTCTAACATTCTGACTACAACTCCACACAATGTCTATGTTGTTAGTGAAGAGCACAGCCTCTTTTCTGTAGTGGATACAATTAAGTTTCTGATATGAACAAGTACTTTACTCTGCACAGAACTTCCCAAGCAATCCAGAAGCAGTTCCCACTACAGCCAATTGCATACCTCAGATTCCCCAGGGTTCTATTCATTCTTGAGAAAAATCACACAGTATGGTCAAACCCAGGCTCAGTAAGTTACAAAGTACAGGCACATGTGAACTAGCATGGCAAACAAAGGATAGCATCATTAGTTTACCTAAAACCATGCCAGTAAGGAAGAAAGGAGAAACTAACTCTTACTGTGTTACACAAGGCTGGACTGGATTTGTCAGCTGACGTCAATTGAAATGTCTTGGAATCTAGAAGGCCACCATGTCAAAAAGTCACCTCAATAAATTCAACTTCTTTTTTTTGCTAGTAAATACAGGATTGATGATGTGGGCAGCTGAGCTCTATGAAAACCTTTCACTTTTGCAGCCTAGAAGATCTTTAAGCATAGCAGGCTTGGGTACATGGAAACCTTTTCCTTCAGATATGCAGCAAGAACTGCCTAGAGCTAAGTAAATAGCCTTTCAAACACAGCCCAAGAATGCCATACCATCAGCAGCTCAAACTTGGCTCAGAAGTATCCAGCAGGACAGTTAGCCAGAAAAACCTCCTCAAGCAGAGGGGTACAACCTTTAATGCATATACTAATGTGACCATACAGAACAGTGTAAACATACTGCTATAGCTCACAGACATTGCTACGTCTCTTCCCCCTTTACATACATGGGAATGGAAGGGGAAAGAGAAGACCTTGTTAAAAAGGTTATCAGAAAGAAGCATCTTTCTAGATACAGTAGACACACAGCTTCAATGTGAAGAATGCTTTAACTGGTGCAAATGAAAGACCTCCAAAAGGAAGTACTGCTAGCCTGAGATGAGGGTTCATTCTACTCTCAGCTGATCTACCAAAGTAAGCACAGAGGGGATAACAAGAATATCTGCACAAGTTTGAGTGGTTTCAATCACCTACACTAGGACGATTTCAGGGACAGGCCCTGCCCAGCCCTTCAGAGTCCCTGCTTTAGTCCCTCAGTAAAGACAGCTGGGGGAAATTTTAATCTCAGTAGAGCGAAAGGAAACAGAAACAAAAAGTGTAGCCAGCAGGATCAGCAAAGTGATCATTCCCCTGTATTCAGCCGAGGTGAGGCTGCACCTAAAATCCTGTGTTGAGTTCTGGGCCCCTCACTACAAGAGAGATACTGAGGTGCTGGAGCATGTCCAGAGAAGGGCAACAGAGCTGGTGAAGGGTCTGGAGCACAAATGTGATCAGGAACAGCTAAGGAACTGGGATGGTTTAGTCTGGAGAAAAGAAGGCTCAGGGAGACCTTATCACATTCTACAACTACCTGAAAGGAGGCTGTAGTGAGGTGAGGATCAGGATCTTCTCCCAGATAACAAGCAATAGTACAAGAAGAAATGGCCTCAAGCTGCACCAGAGGAGGTTTAGACTGGATATGAGGAAAAATTTCCTCATTGAGAAGGTGCTCAGGCATCAGAACAGGCTGCCCAGGGCAGTGGTGGAGTCACCATCTCTGGAAGCATTCACAAGCTGTGCAGATGAGGCCCTCAGAGGTATGGTTTAGTAGTGGCCTTGGCAGTGCTGGGGAACGGCTGGACTTGATGATCTTAAAGCTCTTTTCCAACCAAGCTGATTCTATTCTCTGATTCTATGACAACATTTGTTCCATTTGCTCCCTTACTGTCAAATCCATAGAGCAAGATGAGAAGAGGGTTGTGTTGCTTGGGCAGACTTCCACTAGGGCTTTCCTATTGGATCAATCACCTATTTCTGCAAGTGATGATCACAGACTCAACTATTAAAGAACAGATAATCAAGCCTGGGGTATGTTCCAGTTTGTTGGATTGTTCCAGACACAGATTTATCATAAGCATAATGTGCATAGGAGTAGTAACTGCTAGAACTACAGCTGTGTAGCTCATACTTATTTCTCCCTCTGCAAAAACCTGAAGGGAAGCTGCTTGTGGGAGAGTTGCAGATGTTATGAACAGTGGTGTAGCTAGTTTGAAGTAAAAAATAAAAGGCTTTATCTTTACACTGAACTGCTGTAAGCAGAGGTCTATGAAAGGATGATACATGGAGGCTTCAACTAGTTGGTCAAACTACTACCACATTATACAAAAGTGACAAGCTTTTAAACAAATCCCATTTTCCAAGTAATATAACCATAACTTGGAAAGGGCTATTTAGAGTAATATAAATACTTTTCCTTGCTGCAGGTAAAGGGCATGGCGAATCACTTCTGTGTCTTAGTCTTTTGTGTTCGTTCTTCAACACAGATAACTTTGACACCCAAAGGAATGCTTTTAGCACATTTTACAGCGATATGCCACAGAAAGGCCTACAGGACACCCAGAAGTAGAAAATATCAGTATCAGCATCAATAAAGGAGAAGCCCAGATTACCACCACAGAAAACTCACAACTTTGTTAAACATTAGCTGCTTACTATATGGCAGTGCAGAAGCTGTAGCTCCCCCTCATGAGGACTGCAAGACTGCTGAGGAGGTGGGATGACCACCACTGCAGAAATTACTTACGCTTCGAGGTGGTCCACGGCGTCGGCCAAAATAGCCACGGCGATAGCGGCGCCGGTCTGCAGCATAGCGGCTGCCTTCTACAGGAACTCCATCTGGACCAGTGACATTAGCTGCCTCTGCACCCTGAAAGGCCAAAAGAAAATCAATCAAGATGGTGTGAGAAAAGAACCACCAGCTACAGGGAGAAGATGAAACAGTTCCAAGCATCAGAGCTTCCTTCCTTCATGTCGCGCAAAGGCAAGTTTGTTATTCTCAACCCATAACCAAGAGTTATCAGAATTAAGACCTTATAGGCAGGCTGAGTTAAGAGGAAAAACAAAGAACTTAAAAGCAAACAGGCAAAACAAAAGGAAAACCAACCACAAAAAGGAAAAAAAAAAGATATTGGAAAACTCAAAAAGCATTTGAGAAAGTAGAAAACCAAAAACCTTTAAGGTTCTTACAGTTATTAAGCTACCAGACACCAAGACAAATTCTTCAGGGTAATATATTCCTTAATGTTTACTGGGCAGGCTGCAAGCTTTAAATGTTCTATGAAATAAAAACTACAGATTCTAGAAGCCCTAAGACATAATAAAGAGTCTTTGATACTTATCTATTTCTTAATGAAGCCTTTAAATACAGATCTTCCACAGAAAAGCTTTATGAATGCCACCCACCCCAGTGATTAACTCATTAGACAAAAAAACCCACCAGATACACAGAACCATAACTATGTATCACTCTTTACTACAGTGATGTTACCTCTGCCGGACTACAGCACAAAGCCCCCATTATCTCTTACCTTCTCTCCTTCAACCACATCAAATTCTACAGTCTCTCCATCCCCAACACTACGCAGGTATTTCCGTGGGTTGTTTTTCTTTATCGCCGTCTTTAAAGAAAGAAGATAGAGAAAAATGTACTACTTCATCTTATCCTACACATTCGTAGCCCTCTAAATGAGGGAAGGGCAGTACTCTTTTGCTAGTCATATCTCTATGCATCAGATCAGTCACCATACCAAGATACTTTAAACATGTAAGTGCTACTGATCTTTCTACATAAGCTTCACTGCACACAGATTTAATGAGAAACATAAACTTATGAAATTATTAGATACAGTCTGCTAGTTGAGTATGATCAAAGATTAGAGGGCTGGAGCACCTCTGCTATGAAGACAGGCTGAGAGAGTTGGGTCTGTTCAGCCTGTGGAAGAGAAGGCTCAGAAGGCAGATCTTAGAGCAGCTCTCAGTACTTAAGCAGGCCTATAAGAAACCTGGAGAGGGGCTTTTTCAAAGGTATGCAGGCACAGGACAAGGAGAAACAGCTTTAAACTGAGGGAGGACAGACTTAGATTAGACCTTCGTAAGTTCCTTCCTGTGATGGTGGTGAGCCACTGACACAGGGTGCCCAGAGAAGCTGTGGCTGCCCCATCTCTGGCAGTGTTCAAGACCAGATTGCACAGGACTTAGAGCAACCTGGTCTGGTTGGAAGCTGTTCCTGCCTGTGGCAGTGGTTTGTGGCAGTGGTTTGGAACTGGGTGAGCTTTAAGGTCTCTTCCAACCTAAACCATCCTATGAGCCTGAGAGATGTCTCCTTTATTCCACAGCCTTGTGATATGCAGTCAAGGTTTACTCCTTTCTCAACACATACAAGTTCACAAATTGGCTGTTGCCCCAAGATCCCCTCTGTCAACCCCACTGAAGATCCAGATCAGCACATATTTCTATATGAACAGTGTTCACAACCAGTGTCTGATCTCCAACAAGCTGTACCAAGGCAGCTCCAGCAGCAAGTGTGCCCCGTGCCTTCATTATCACCAGGAGATCTCAATACCATTTACAGAAAACTTAAGAGCAGGAGCATTTTTGAAGACAGCATTAACTATAAGGTATGAGGGCAATTCATAGTAACTAGAGTAGAATTCCTGTAACTCTAGTGTAACATAAATAAGGGGTTTACCTAAGCACTGCAAGGGAGACCCCCAAAAATTAGGCAAGTCCCTGAAGAACTCAGGAATAGTACAAAAAAAAAAAAAA
>NDXB01004334.1:9130-30673 GCA_002631895.1 Agapornis roseicollis | reverse complement strand
TGTTTTGGTTTTTTTGGTTTTTTTTTTTTTTAAATATTCCCACTTCTAGAGCTCATCTGTGATTTACCAGTTACAAACTGACCAACTTTATGTTCCAAGGCTTCTAGGATCAAGACAAGCTCCTGTCTCAACACCAGAACAGCATCTTGGTTAGAAACCAGACTGCAGTGTGTTACAGGATCTGGCAAAACCTGTTCCTCCAACATATGGGAGCATGTGGGAGGAACTCAACAGCGATGGAGGTGATTTAACCTCTCCTTCCCTCTCAGCAACTGGGTGGAGACCACAAACTTGTACTTTTCAAACCTGTAGGAAAGGGAGAATTTTGGGTCCTAGACTTAACAGATGTTACTTATCACACAGCATGACCACAACTAAGTAATCTACGTAGTACTTCTTTGAAAAGGGTCTAGTCACCTACAGGTGACTGCTTGTCTTGTTAAAAAAAAAAAAACTCAAACACACTACAAATAGGTACCATCATCTGCTCTACACCCGCATTATTACCTACACATCCACTAGGAGATGCCACAGCTAGACAAGACCTTTGGTATCATGTACACTCAGCATTCATATGTAGCCCTCTGACAGACAAGCAATCACTTCCTCCTTCTCCAAATACAGAACTAAAGCAGAAATGTTTGCTGATAGCAGTCCATTGTAGTACTACTGCTGTTATTGAAGCTAATAGCAGGTCATTACTCATTGCACTTTTAGAAGTGAAGGTTTTGATCTTCTTAAATACATTTTTTGATAGAAAATGTTCTTATTTAGAATCAGCACAACCATGTTAAGACTGAAACAGTTACTATGCTATAAAGCAGTTACTAAAGGGCCCTACCTAGTATAGCATCCACTCACAAGACTGCTTGTTCAGACAGATTCACTGCCTGGCACTGCTTTTTCACACAACAGTCTTGAGCATCAACAGATATAGCTGTGCTTTCACGTTTAGTTTAATGGGGACATCACTACATACACTTATTGCTACCACACGGGCACTAGCCACATGTAAGAGCTCACTGCACTAAACTCAACAGTGAAAGAAGGGCGGGGTGGGGGAAGGCCCAGAAACAGGTGCCAATGGCACACGCAGGTTTTAGCCTGCTTTAAGAAACAAGGCTAATACCACTGATTCCCCCACCACCATCCTTCCCTCCCCCACAAAATAGCTATTGAATCTGTTGGGCTATTTCAATGAGATTAGGAAGAGGGTGAGAAGCCTTAGGAAGCCTGACAAAAACCCTCAGAGGAGTCAGAAACCTGGCAGAAAGTAAAATAAAACTCACACTATGTGGCCAGATGGCCACACATGGATGTGGACAAGTGGATGTCCACACATACAGCTTCAAAGCAGCACTGCTCCTTCTGCACAGTCTGGCAGAGATTGGGGGAGTCTCCAACAGATTCTCTAAAACAGTGTTCTGGAGAGATACCATTCCCTACCCACAACAGTCTTAGTCTCCCTCAAGCATCATAAGAGGGAAAAAGAAGCTCAGACACAATAGCATGACACCAAACATCCACGTGGCCATGGTGTAGCCATTGTTAACATTGTTAAACCTGAGCTGTCATATCAGGGAGATGAGGCAAGGAGGAGGGCAATCCCAGAGGAAGCCATAACCAGTTTCATACATGAGTCAGAGAAGGTAGCTGATGTGATCACTCCTATTGCACCAGCAAGTGAAAGTCCATGTATTTCTACAAAATCATGTACTCTGATGCCATCAGGGGAAACAACCTATCCATGACAAAACAGCCTTTTCAGTAGTTTTAACAGAGAAAGCCAAGGCTTCCTATGACCAAGAGAGGAGAAAGTTGACCAACCTTTATCTTTATTCTTCAGTCAGACATTTGGAGGCCCTGGGCAAGCATTACAGCTTGTGTCTAATGGAATCTTTGCAATTATATTAACTTAAATCTCTTCTTACAAGACCATTAACACAGACATTTGAGGTGGACTTGAATATAAGTTTATTTTCAATTAGCATTATCAATGATCATTTTCTTTAGCGCTCCCGATAGAAAGCTTGCCTAGCAATAACACCAGTGTGCAAAACCAACACCATGGCAGTTTTCTTTCCCCTGCCAGACCAGGAAAGGCATTTGTGCCTCCACTTACCCCCAGCCCCAAGCAACAGCAACAGGTGAAGATAAAAACATTAGCAAGAGTGGCACAAGCCATGTTAAGGCTAGAAGACAACAGACACACTAACAGATATGACGGGATGTGCCTTGACTGATTACCAACAAATCTGATAACAGAGCAGGGAAAAACACAAACTGTACCTCCAATTTCTCTTCTGCTGGAATTCCTCCTACCTGAGCTGCAGAGAAATCCTTTACCTGGCTCCTCTGTCTGCTGCAGCAAGACCTCAGTCTTTCCTTTCAAAAGGGAAGATGCTGTCTTTCTTTATGAAGCTCAGGACTCTGAGTCAGCCCCAACTTGGCTCTTACTGACGTCTTACACAGTTATCAACACTAAATCCCTATTTCCACTACGGATTGAAGTACTGTTCTTTTCAACAGGTTGATCCTGTTTAATCACAATGGGGAAAAACCACTGCATTAGCTATGCACTAGGCTTGAGCACGGAGACAGCAACTTGACATTATGACTTACCCTTTACTGATAAAGTAAAAACTTAAGAGAAAAACAAAAAAGAAAAAACCCCACCAACACCTTCCCCCCAAAACCCAACACTAAACCTAGGAGCATTACCATACCAGGACTCTTGACACATACAGAAGCTGTGCAAAGCCCGAAGTGGGGGAGGGGGTCACACAGGGTTTACTAGCAGCCCCTTCCACGGGGAGATGCCCCAGCAGGACACGGGGCCGGCCGCAGGTGCCGGGGAGCCCATCAGCACGGCTGCACTTCACTCGCTATCCCCTCCCGGCACCGGAGCACCGGCAGGGAGGCGGACCCCGGCTCTTCTCCGGGGCCGGGCGCGCCGGCGCCGCCGCTGCACACAGGTGCTACCGCCCAACTCGGAGTTAGCGTCCCGGACAGGCGCCGCTCGGCCTCCCCCCCAGACGGGGGGAAGAGGAGGAGGCACGGCCGCCTCCCCGGAGCGCTGCCTGACTCACAGCCGCGGGGGGAGCCGGCGGGGGAAAGCCGGGCTGCGCCCCGGGCGGCGGCCATGTCCCGTGGCTTGTGTGCTCCCCGCTCCTGCCGCAGGTGCCCTGCGAAGTTGGGAGCAGGGCCCACCACTCACCCAGCACTTTCTTCTCCGTCTCGGCCGCGGCGGTTGTGGTAGTAGCAGCGCCGGCGGCGGCAGCAGTAGCAGCGCCGGGAGCCGCCTCACCAACAGCCGCGCCCGGCGCGGCGGTGCTGACGGGGCTCTTGGGCTTGACGTCCGGGGCGGCGGACGACGGCGGCGGCGCAGGGGCTCCTGCCGGGGTAGCGGCGGCTGCGGTCGTGCTGGTGGCCATGGCGGGTGCCGTGCCGGCGGTGCTGGTCTCCGCCGCCTCGCTCATGGTGGCTGACAGGCGGGCGGTGTGTGGCGGGCGGGTCGGCGTCCCTCGGGCCCGCGCTGGGTCTTACTGCCCCCAAAATGGCCCCGCCGAAGTTTTAACACAGTCAGCGGGGGCTGGCGCCCGCACTCGCACCGCCTCATTAGCATTTAAAGGGACCGCGCAGACAGCGAGCGGGACGCGAGGCATGGGGAGCGGCTTCTCTCCCCATGCATGGCGTGGCATGGCATGGCATGGCATGGCATGGCATGGCATGGCATGGCATGGCATGGCATGGCATGGCATGGCATGGCATGGCATGGCATGGCGATAGATAGATAGGTAGGTAGGTAGGTAGGTGAGTGAGTGTCTATGCGGGTATATACGTGGCCTCGTGTGTACACAGGAATGGGTGGACGTGCGTGAGGCCGGAGTGGAAGCGAGCTCCGCTCCTGCCCGCCCGTGGGGACACACCGGAGTGCCCCTGCCGCCGTGCGCACTGAGCGCTCGGAGGAGCTGAGCTGTAGGTCGGACCCGCACACGCGTGGAGTGGCGGGGCGGGGTGGAGGTGTTGGTGCTCGGGGGCGCGCAGTCGGGTGGGATGGGTACAGGAGTGAGTGTCTTGGGGGGGACAGACGCCTGCTGGTGAGCAGGGATGTATTGGTAGCATCAGTGCTGCGCAGGGCAGTGATCATCCGCCTGTACCGGGCACTGGTGAGGCTGCACCTCAAATCCTGTGTTCAGTTCTGGGCCCCTCACTACAAGAGAGACGTTGAGGTGCTGGAGCAGGTCCAGAGAAGGGCAGGGGAGCTGGTGAAGGGTCTGGAGCACAAGTGTGATGAGGAACGGCTGAGGGAACTGGGCTCTGTGTGTGTGTGTGTGTTCAGTCTGGAGAAGAGAAGGCTCAGGGGAGACCTTATCACTCTCTACAACTACCTGAAAGGAGGATGGAGGCAGGACGTGGCTGGTCTCTGCTCCCAAGCAACAAGGGATATGACAAGAGGAAACAGCCTCACGCTGCACCGGGGGAAGGTTTAGACTGGATATTAGGAACAATTTCTTCACAGAGCGGGTGCTCAGGCACTGGAACAGGCTGCTCAGGGCAGTGGGGGAGTCACCGTCCCTGGAAGTGTGCACGAAACATGCAGACCAGGCTCCTAGTGGTACGGTTTAGTGGTGGCTTTGGCAGTCCTGGGGTAACAGTTCCACTTGATCTTATCTTTTCCTGCCTTGTTGATTCTTTCCTTGTCACCTTTTCCATGTTCACGCTTTCTCTCCCGTAGCTCCCTCCGGTTTGTATCCCACTCACAACGCCTGGTTTTCACTCCTGCCATACCACTGCTGCCTCATTTCCTTGACACTGCCCTCATGTTTCCCTCACCTGCCTTCCTAACTCTTCCTCCTTTTTCCTGTCCTTTCTCCAGTTTTTGTACAGCCTCCCTGGGTGTTTTTCTTTTTGGCAATGTTTCTGTGCCATTTTGCAGTCTGCAGACTAACACCCATCCTTCTTCCGCACTGCCACCACATCACTTCTGATTGCCTCTGCCTTGCATCCATGTTTCCATACTAGGTGGATGCCTGAACTGAAGCTTCATGCACCCAATCTTCTCTACTTCCTCAAAGTTTTGCTTTGCTTCTCTGTATACCTGAGCACTCCAGGAGCATGATCCTGTTTGTTTTTCACTTCGTACCCCCTCCTAATCTCCTTGTCTTGGCAATTCCTCAGTAGTTCTCACAACAATAATAAAGGTCTTTGGAGGGCATCTCTTGCTGAACATTGCTCAGGTAGCAATGCCAACATCAGCTCCAAAGCAGCCCCAGATGAACAGTTCAATGGGAAAGCACTCCTTAGGATATGGTTTAAACTGCATTAGGTCTTACCTGCTGGAGCTCCTCAGGAAACTTGAACCCGGGGTTGATAATTCATAGCATCACAGAATGCTTTGGGTTGGAAGAAACCTTAAAGATCATCTAGTCTCAACCCCCCTGCCACAGGTTGGAACTAGACCAGATTGCTCAATATCAGAGCCAAAAGAAAAAGATGCTACAGAGCTGTAACGTGGACCCCCACACAACTGTGCACAAGCTATGGCTTAGCTACTTTCCATACTGATAATGAACCAGAAATTCTGGAATTCAAAATGCTTTTGGAGCATTCAGAGGTATTTCTACCCACACAGGCATCACTGCTCCCAGTTCATTTACTTACACCATTTCCTAAACCCTGGATGGGAATTACTATTACAGCTGTCCTCATCACATTGCACTGGACACATGCAAACCAAAAAATACTTTTGTCCTATAGTTTTTAATCCCCCACTGTTAATTTCACTATTAAAGGTTATTTATATTACTGTTTTGTTATAGAATACTATGCTAATTTTCTTATCTTAAGATTTTGTCCCTTTGTGTCCTCTTACATTTTCAGGGTATGTGAGCATTTCTAAGAGGATGCTGATTTGAGTGAATTTTGAGAAGAAGATTTATTATGCTGAGTCAAATGCACTATCAAAATTCAGCCACTGGTGTGCAGTTGGGACATCAAATTTCTTTTCAATGACATTGTTAATTAATTTTTCTTCCTCAAGCTCGTTTTAGACTTTTACTGAAAAGCTCGTCCAACAAAACCCTCCAGTGTACAAGCCATTGAAATGTACTGTGTTTGATTCCATTCCTTTGTAGAAAATTGGCAATGTTCTCCTCTTGGGTTTTGTTGTTTTTTTTTTTTTTCCCCAATTATTTTAATAATGAGAAAATGTAAGAATGAGAAAGTAGTTTCGTTTTTCCTTTTCTTGCTGACAATTGGTGATACATCTCCCTTCAAACTCTGTTCAAAAATTGTGTTGGAAGAAATTAAGCCACCAACTTGGATAGTAAAAACATGTAAATGTTGTATGTGAAGATTAATTTCTGTATCTCTACGTTTGCTGAATACTTCCTAGCAACTACTTGTAAATAACTAGTTTTTGCAGTTTAGAACAGTACAGAGTCACAGATTGGTTGAGATTGGATGGGACCTCTTGAGGCCATCTGAGTCCAACCCCCCTGCTCAAGCAGGCCCACCTACAGCTGGTTGCCCAGGGCCATGTCCAGGCAGCTTTTGAGTATCTCCAAGGATGGAGACTCCAAACCCTGTCTTTACTGTGAGTTTGCCTCACTGTAAGAAAAGTGTTTTCTGATGTTCGTAACGACCGTTTTGTGTTCTAGTTTGCATCCATTGCCTCTGGTCTTGTATTCCCTGATTGCAAGGACTGGGGATTCCTGAAAGCTGGTGTTGCTAGTAAAGACTGAAGCAAAGGTGGATTCAGTACCTCAGCCTTTTCCACATCCTGTGCCACCATGTCCGTATCTCTGGTCTCATTCAGCAGTAGGCCCACGTTTTCCCTAGTCTTCCTTTTGTCACCTATTACTTGTAGAAATCTCCTTGTTGCCTTTAACACCCCTCACCAGATTCAATTCCACTTGGGCTTTGGCTTTCCTAGCCTCATCTGTGCTTGGACAGGGTGTCTGTATTCTTCTCAAGTTAGGCATCCTTGCTTCCACCCTCTGTATGCTTCATTCTTAAGTTTGAATGAGCTTTCCTTTTTGTGGGCCAGGAGTCGCTTTTGCCTGATTTCCTGCTCATCAGGATGGACAACTCTTGAGATTGGAGGAGATGATTGCTTAATATTGATCAGCTTTCTTGGGCCATCTTCTCTCTTACAGAGCCATATCCCATGGGTCTCTCTTGAGCAAACCTTTGAAGAGGCCAAAGTCTGGTCTCTCCAGAGTTAGGAGCTTGCATTCTGTCCTGACCCCTCCTGTTAGGATTTCATGGTCACTGCAGAAAAGGCTGCTTTCAACCTTCACGTTCCCAGTGAGTCCTTCCTGGTGGCTGCTGTTGACTCTCCTTCCCACATCATTATTACTTCTTTACCCAGTCAGCCTTTTCTGCTGGAAAAGATGCCTTTGTCCTGCTTAAATGAAGTGGATCCCATCCCTCCTAAGCAGATGCTGATCTTCAAAGTCCCCTGTCATAGAAACCAAAACCCTGTCGCAAACACCAGCTCCTCAACCAGTTGACACATAGTTGTTTCCTCTTCCTTCTCACCTACTTTCCCCTCATAAGCCGGGTTGAGGGGAAACCACATCCTTCTGACATTGCAGGAATACAGGAAACAGCAATCTAACACACTAAGTTGCTCATAACTTAGCCAAAGTGATAGCTTGGACTGAAATGTGTACTTGTTGTTTGAAACGTTCACCTAAAGGTGCTCAGTCCTGACAGTGACACTTCCCTCATTTGAATTTGGTTTAGGACTTGTCTTTATGAGTTACAGTGATTCTGTGCTTTTGGGTGGAAAGTTGGAATTTAGTCGTGACAGAGGTGCATGTTTGACAGTTCCTATTGGTAGGTGCACAAAAAAAGCACCCCTCAAAACGGCAAGAAATAAAATTTCATCAAGTAACAAACGTCTGAAAAGACATCTTTAGCACATGGTCAACAGAGAAATGATCTGAAGGTGCCATCTGGAGGTGTGCCAAGCATGCTTCAGTTCTTCCTTGCTGCTTGAACCCCGTTGTCTGTCACTCCTGCGCAAGCACTGTGGGACACTCCAGCTGGGAACAGCCAAGCAGATCAGCCTTGCAACTGAAATCCCTCTGTGTGACTGTAGGAACAGTCACCAATGTTTGGAGAGGACTATCTTGTTGGTGCTCTTCTGTGTGCTTCCTGCTGCCCAAGTTGTAACAAGGGCAGGAAGAAGAGTATGGTTGAGGAGCATGGGCTACACCGAATGCAAGACCAGGGACTGAAACATTCAGGGTGAAGACACTTGTCAGAAGGGGAGAGGCATTGAAACAGGCTGCCTATGGAAGCAGGGAAACCACCATCCCTGGAAGTGTTCAAAATCCATGTAGGTGAGGCTTTTAGTGACAATGGTTTAGTGGGGTAACAGTTGGACTTGATGATCTTGAAGATCTTTTCCAAGCTAGTTGATTCTGTGATTCCAAATAGTGAAGGCAGAAGCCAGGAGAAAACAGTGTCTGAAAGAGAGCAGGAAGGCCTGGTGGTAGGTGTTTATACCCCTCTGATACATACTCCATGTGCTTTGCCTTTTGCTGCTTCCACCCAAGTGGAAGATATTCAAGCCAAATCCCAGCCGAAGACCTGCTTCTCCCTTGGGTTAGTTAGAGTAGCTGTGTGGGACAACAGTGCTATTCCCCAGAATGGGGTTTGTTGCTGTTTTACTTTTGGAAGAGAACTAAAACCTAACAACAACAGACTGTAAATGTGCAAAGCTAATCAAGGAAAAGTTAAGAGCCACTAGGAATCAGGTTACTTGTAATCTTGAAGTTCAGACCCCTTAAGCATAGGGACAATTATGTATTTCTTAATTAGATGATCACATAATCCTCTTCCCACAGGATCCTGCCATTTTTCATCAAACGAGCTGGTTTTTAATAGTCCCTTTCATCCTCCTCACTTGATGTGCAGCTCAAGCTAGTATTTATTAATGCATGTTACATAACCCTCAGACTAGATGCATAATTATTAATTCCCTTCTTTCTTCATGATCCTATGGGGCTTTTACCTCTATGTGCCCATGGATCACAAATATTGATGAATGTGTTTTATCCAGCATCATGGGCAAAGAACTGGGGTTATCATCCACATTCTGGGAATGGGGAACAAAGGCAGCAAAAGAGCTACTCCTTTCAGGTATTTGCTCATTCTGGGTAGCTGCCTTGAACACACACGCACTTCTTTTCCAGAAAACCTGCTGTTTTTACAAGTTGGGTAAGATATGGAACACTTGCATGAGGCTGGGACATGTGGCATGGGAGCTATTTTATGAGGCTATTTTATGTTCCTGGTTTATGGGGATACTGGAGAAGGACTTTTCATCAGGTACTATAGCAATAGGACAATGGGTGATGGGTTCAAACTTAAACAAGGGAAGTTGAGGTTAAGTTCTTTACTGTGAGGGTGGTGAGGCACTGGAACGGGTTGCCCAAACAAGCGGTAAACACTCCGTCCCTGGCAGCGTTCACAGCCAGGTTGGACAGAGCCATAGGCGACATGGTGTGGTGTGATGTGTCCCTGCTGTTGCAGGGGGGTTGGAACTGGATGATCTTAAGGTCCTTTCCAACCCAAACCATTCTATGAATTTATGTTGGTGGACTGACATCTATGAAGTTTTTATCAGATCCCAAGTGTGTCAAAAACTGGGTAGGTGACTAGGCTTAAATGTATTACTGCACTACTGTGCAAATACAACTTTTAATGAAGAAACTGAGGAAGGATGCTTGTGCTTGCCAGAGCTGTTCTTGGGCTCAGTGTCCTGCTGCACGTTATGTGGCAGAAGTGAGTCAGCCCTCTCCATTCCTGTTTTCTGGATGTGCCTTCATATTGTTGCTCCAGACAAGGCTTATTGTGGTGTCTTAGGGGTTAAGGTGACATAAGACACATGCACAATAGGTGGTGTTATTCTAACGGAGTATGAAGTATAGCTGGAAGGACCTTATCAAGATAAGAATTAGCTCACTGAGGCACTGAATTGTGTAGTGACAGTTACACTGGCTGGCTTCCAGATCTTTGTTTATTTACCATAAAAAGACTGGATGACAGCCAGCTGTTGGCTCTGTGAGAAGGCAAAGGAACAAGATGTCTACATTTGCAAAGGACATTGCAAGCTGTAATTTGTGTTATAGCTGCAAACAAGTATACAACATGGGACCCAAATTTCAACTCAGAAATCCATGCCTCAGCCACAAACACCACACCACAAACCACACGTTCAGAAATTCAACTGTACGTATAACACAGAGACTACACACAGAGAGAACTATACAGCACATCCTTTCTTAGATCACAGGTGAATGTGCATTTGCCTGCATTACAAAACACTTCAGATTGGCAGAACACCTCGTCACCTCCCTGCTTGGTCAAATAAGACAAGAGAGCAGCCACAAGATACCTCTGTGGAGCCTTGATCATACTAAAATGGGGAGCTGCTCTCAAACGCCTGGCAGGGGCTCAGTGTAAGCAGCTGAGCTCAGTACAGCAGTGGAAGGGTTGAGGTGCAGAACATGCTGCACTCCCTAGGGGCCATGAGAACAATCTTGTGTTCTCCGGCATCTCTCTTGGAAATGCTCTTTCCGTTGCATTTCAGGGCTATTTCTGAAGTCATGATCATTGACTGCCATAGTAATCTTTTCTAAAGTGATACTCATCCTAGCACTATGGACAGTACAATTGCAGTAAGGTTTGTGGGAGTACGAGTGGAAAAGTGTAAAAGGAATGTAAACTAACCTCTGACACAGAGTAAATAACACACACAGAGACTCATGTTGCTGAGGAGTATCTTCAACTCTGTAGAAAGTGAGTTATGTAAGTACTATACCAAGATTAAGAATAACAAGAAAATAATAGATGCAGAGGAGTGAGTCTGCCCATGTGAGGAGTATCTTCTACTCATACACTTTTAGAAAGTGCATTATATGCAAGTGCTATACCAAGATGAAGAGTGCTGTGACATCCACCTATAGCGCTGGGTTCTGCTTTTGCCTCTCAAGGCAAAGGAAGACTGCAGAATTAGTAAATTCTTTCTCTGCTCCCAAGTATGCCATCATCTTTTTTTGCTTCTTGTCCTCAGGTGTTTCATAGACAAAACATGTGCCAAAGCAGACTTGGACACTGTGATTCAATTCTTAAGTCTGGGCCTTCCTCTTCTGGAACAAGCTTTCTCCTTTTTCTAGGAGCCTACTCCCACTAGCTGTAATGTAGCATATGACGCGCATGCCTACAAGGAAAACGGGTTGTGAGACACAGTGCCGATAGTCAGTTCAAGGGTTTACCGCAAGTAATTGAAGATTTTTAAAAGTTAAAAGTGGCAAGTGAAGACTCTGAGCCAGTGCAAAAGGTGTATAACTAGGAAAGAAAGCACTGGAATAAAGATAAATTATCCTGCCCTGTGGGATGGGTATCTGCAGGCAGGTGGTAACTGTGCTTGCCAGAAGGAATCATGCTGCTAGCTAAGTGGTTCAATACTTTGTTCATAAAAGCAAGTGTCAGACTCTGTGGGGTGGCAAAAATCCCATTTAATTTAAAGCTAAATTGCATTAAAGCAAACCAGAGCTTCAAATAATAGATTGCAGAGAAGAATCCTGCTCTGCCAAGAAGGGAAGTGTCTGAGGTGTGATCTGCTACAGTGCCTTTTCAGTAGGCATTTATGGGACCCTGTGAAATGCATATGTTGCAGCCTGAGCTAAAGGTTGTTGGACTCACAAGAGCTCCCAGTGGACAGACAGCCCAAGATAGCAAGACTGCTTTTCTTGGAGGTTGTGTTGCACCAACATGAAAGAGGCTGGATTTGGAGCCCGCTTGCCTTTTTGTTCTGACACTAGGAGCGCCAGTGTGTTCAGGTGGGCTTACCTAATGGTAAGAGGAGAAGAAGAAATGCATCAAAGGCCAACCATAATAGAAGTCCATCTAATCTTACCTCCCTTTATGATCAGCAAAAATCAAAGCATTAACCTTTTCTGAATGATTTCTGCCTGACTTAATGCCTATCTGATAATTTACAAGACACTGCAGAGTTTGAACATTACCTGCAGTTTCCTGGGGAATGAACATAGCCAGTACCCAAATGATGTTATTGCCTGACGGCACATATAAAGAGAGACACACTGCAGGATGCTGTTGTCCAACAAGGCAGTTGCTTTCCTTCATCTGAGAGGGTGTCAAGATGCTTCTTGGAGCCATTTTGCTAGTCCTGGCTGCAGGTAACAAAACTGTTATGCTCTGAAACCGATTCTCAAGAGGTATTTTGACCCCCTTTATAAAGCCCTGTTTTAAATTAGACTTTGGGATGGTTGTGGGGCTTTTGTTTGTTTGTCTGCTTTTAAACAAAAGTCTTGCTTCAAAATAACATAATCAACTCCCTTCCTTTTCAAGATGCTGAAAAGCAGTACTTGCTTTTGCGGATTATCTTCTCATTTCTTTAGCCATGACTTCTCCTTCAGTATGGCCCAAGCTTGCCACTACACAAGCACTCTGTTTCTCAGTTAATCTATCCCAAAAGTCCTCTCTGCAGCACTGCTGTTCCACTCCATATGAAGTGCTACATGTCTCACGAGGGACCCTGCCAACAGAAGCAACTCAGATCTCCTGCCCTAACCTCTGATGGTTTGTGATTATAACCCTTTGGGGGTGAATGCAGCCATCCTTATGAACATGAGGGACATACCCCTTTACTCCACCCCACTGCTGCAGGAAGATGTGAGGCAGTGGTGGATTTACCTTCCTCTGAAAACATGATGTATTTGGCATTGTCTGAGGTAGTAAAATGCTAACCAATTCCTATTAAAACAAATCCCATTCCCCTGCTCTAAGCCCTTTTCCTTGCTTCTTCCCAGGAATATCTGAACTCAGACAAGAATCATGAGAGGAGCATTTTCACATGCAGAAAGGCTGCTACATTGCCTGCACCTCTGCCTTTTGATCCAAAAATCTAGTGGTAACTCAATATGATTTGTCTGTGCTGAAGTGCTAACAGGGAGTCAAAGGGATTTAAAATGGAATGGAAGACAAACCTTCCAAGACCAGCAGAAATACTGGTTTTATCAAAACTTGTAGCTTTAAACTAAGTAGAGTAAAACAGATATTTATTCAAGGTCCAACAATGAAGCCATTCAGTCAGAGACAGTAGATGGCAGTAAAAGATGGGGAATAAGGAAGATTAAATATGGAATTTGGGAATAGCAGGCAGGTTCTCATTTCAGTGCAGAGACTTTGCTAACCTGGTACCATACTTTTTTTGCAGGTAGGAAGGTCTGGTTTCTTGGAGAGCCTTTCTTTTCTTATGTCTCATGCTTTTCTCCGTAGGTTCTGCAGACACGGAGGAAATGCCAATGTTATCTGTACAGTAAATTTATGTTTTCAGGATTTAACCTCTTAAATAAGTTTCCCTGGAGGAGTTGAAAGCAAAATGTCTGGTTTGTAGGTAGGATGAAGCATGACTATCATTTTGCATCCAGCACCCAAGCTGCTGAAAGTCAGCTCCCTCTCACTGAAGGCCCAGTAACTGATGGGTATGATCCACAACAGCTCATGAAGTAAGGGAAGACTACAGCCAGCTGACATGCAGATAGGCAGCTGAAGTAACCAAGAGCTCATTTGTCCACAGTAATGTCTGGTCAGCATTTGGATTAACAAATTGCATATGGCAAAGAAAAACCATCCCAGGACCTTCACTGAGTGTAGTGATCAAAGCTCAGACTGTGCACTTTAATACAAAGCAAAACCTTGTACAGCAGAACACTGTGCAGTCCTGCATTATGTGAGCTGAATGAAACACTCGACACTGAGGTCTGTATTAGTTGTGATGCCACCCTGCAACAACTGAGCACTTGGAAAGAGCTGATCTTTAAGGTCCCTTCCAGCCCAAACCATTGTATGATTCTTATGATTCTCACCTGGGCATTAAGGGCCACGACTCTCATCTGTCACGCTGAGAGGGGTGCAACATGGGAGCACAAGTCTGCAGCAAGTCCTAGGCTCTACATCATCACCCTGGCTCTGCATCATCATCATCATATTATATCCTTAGGAAATGTATTAAGCTCCATCTCAAACCTAGTTTGTTCTCCTTTTCCCTCTCATAAATGTCCTCTGATTATCACCTGTAGTATCCCATAGGCTGCACTGTGCTGTAGCGATGACACATACTGTAGTTCTATATATTCAATGAACATAATCATATTTTTATTATAGAATATGTAAAATATAGAATTGATGTCATTATTCCAGTTAAAATTCCTTAAGAAGTCTTTGACACTGCTCATGGAAAATGGATTCCAACAGATGAAAAATTAATTCACAGCTCCCAAAATCTAGAACTTTTTCAGCAGATGAAACTTTTCAAAGAAACCTTTGCAATGAAAACAGAAGAATTAATTCCACTGAAAAGTTTTCTCAGGGGACAGCTGCTTAATCACAAACTGTGTGTAACACCTACAGGAAATAGCATCCTTCACTGGGTCACCAGCAGCCACAAAGACTCCTGGACCTTGTATTCTGGTGCCTGCTGAGAGTGTGGAGTCCCTCATGTCATGGCTCTAGGAGAGTTTAAATTAAACTAACCTCTCACACATTGTGTGAGGCTCAACTTAGTTCAGTGGCTTCTGCCTGACACCCTAGAGGGATATGTGTTCTATGAAGACTCTTCAACAAGGCCCTCTGGTAAATCCCAGTTTGTTTGGATTTGCCCTTGAAATGTACGGTTGTTCCTTCTGATCTGCTTTTCACTACCATCACCATTTTAGAATCATATAAAACTTTATGAGGGAGGGAGGTCATCTAGTCCTGCTCCCCACTTAGAGCAGGGCTGACTTCAAAGTTTGATAAAGTCACTCAGATGTTCTTGTAGAGCTGGGAAATATAATAAAATCCTGTAACTAGGACAACAGAAAAGCACATGGAATGGCAAGGCAACTCTTTGTCATGGCAATTTTTTAAGTGAGAGCTGAAGGCATTCAGTGACACAGTATTATTAACAGAGTTGTGTGGCCCCTGTTACAGACTCTATAAAGAACCAGTGTCAGCTGCACATGCGATACATATAAAGTATGACTATCATTTTACATCATGCTTATGTAAAACACAGATTGCATTGTATAAAGCGGTAATGCACTGAGATACCCAGACAGGTATTTAAAGCCAGTAGTGACTTGTGTGCTGTTTAATGCCATGATGGCTGTTACCAGGTTCTGTTTGCTCTCTGGTGGGAAGGTGACTTTACCTTGCCAGGTGCTTTCTAAAGTTAGCTCTGGGGATCTGCAGCCCTCTGGAGGAATGTTAAAAGTGAATGCCAGATTAAGGTATGAATCACAGGAATCTCTTCTGGGGTTGAGCTGCAAGGTTTGCGTTTGAATTGGATCTGCCTGGGGATAACTTGACAGTGCTGGGACAAGGATTTTAATTCAGTGCAAAATTGTAGCCTTAAGGTTGTATAAGTAGCTGGACAGCTACTGGAAAAGGATGTCAAAACCTTCTGGTTTGATCTGCATTTATATGTAAAAAGAATAAACACTTCTTCAATTTCTGTACACAGAGAGCCATAAAAGCCTTTTGAGCTCTGCAGCTAGTCGTTTTTGTGATCCCATGGTAAGGTTAGATTGCTCCTGACTTGGAAAGTGGAATGGGGAAAACAAGGAGCAGAGAGGTGTGAGCTGGTGAAACAGCCTTTGATGACCAGCTTTAGCCAGATGCTCCTTGGCTTTCCTTCACAAATCCTACAGACCTTTGGGAAGGATGTTGCTCCCCTGAGGGTGCAAGTCTCCATGTGAATTTATTGCATCCGAATATTTTCACCAAGATTTAGGCTTTCACTTAGGAAAAGTTATTTGGAAAAAGTGGCTTCTAGATGTTCTCTCTGAAAAGATGACATGGGAATCCCATGAAGAACAGTATGGATAGGTTTAATTGCTCGAACAGAGGCATGTTCTTTCATCTGGGATGACCTATTTCATCTGTTTCTGACACAACTCCAAGGGATTGGCAGATATTACACAGGATTTACAGGAGACCTTCTGCCTTCTGGGGTGGCACCTGGAGGCTAGAAGGAAGACCTAGGTGATATAAGATGGCTCTAGATGTTCCTGTTTAGGCATCCTACCAGTAAACTCCGTACTGAATGGCTTCTCTGTTCCACCAGGAGAAGGTGTTCAGGAATGAGTCAGTTGATTTCAGAAACGAACAATTTGGCATTAATCCAGTCCCCAGAAGGCTTTGTGCCAGGCTCTGTTGCTGCTTCTAGCCTCTGTCTGGCTGCAATCAGGCAGTACGCTGCAGCCAGCCACCTGACCATTGCGCTGTCTCTGGCCACCATGGGGTTCAGATGTCCACCTATGAGTCTGGGAGCTGGGCTATGAGCCTGGGCATTTATTGCTCCAGAGCTGAGGTATCTACAGGAACCCCAGTAACTGCACTAGGGTGTCAGACCCTTTGTTGCAGCCACAACCCTGAGCTTAAGCAGTTAAGCTCACAGTGACCCAGGCAGGTAGGAGGTAGAGGGAAAATGAAATGTCTGGAAACCAGAGGGGAAGGGAAGAGTAGAAATGGCAGAAGAATCTTCTTGCATGTGAGTACCACGCAATGATCTGTTTGGTAACTACCACACCCTGCTATGTCCTAGGGCTATTTTTGTCTGATGACACTTCTGTGCTGACTCATCCCAGTACTCAGCTTCTAACACACGCTGATGAACCACCAAGCAAAATATCCACCCATACTCATGCTTTATCTCCAGACCCACTGTTCTGTCTATAATGCAACCCTTCTTTAAAGCATGAAAGGAGCGTAACAAGCTTTCCTCTTAACAAGACCCAATGACATCCATGTACCTTGTCATCGCAGCACGGTGTTATTATCCTCCAGCTCTTTAGATAATTAGGGCATGCTCAAATGTTCTTAAAACTACAACAGTCAGTGTGAATGATACTGTTATTATCTGGAAGAGGTGGACTTCAGTGGCTCAAGCAATACAGCCTTGAACCAGAGCAACAAAGGGTCACTGCAGTAAATTCAGGTTCAGGTACTGAAAGTCTGCCCTGGCTGCACCAAAGTACTAGGAACAGCAATGGGCTGAGAGGAAATAGAATATATCTCACAGAGCTTGAAAGTGATTTGGCAAAAGTATATCACATTCAGTAAAATCATATCCAAACTGTCTTCCCTCTACCACATCTGGCAGGGCAGAGTTGCTTCCTCCTGATTCATTCACATTTGAAGAAACCACCAATGCTGGTATGTTTCCTACCACAGTCTATACACCGTAAATTGCCCAGCCTGATGTTCCAAGTGTCAGAATTGAGCAGAGCTGGTTCAATGGAATCATATTCCCTGAGATACCATTTTGCTTGTTAGTTTTGTTTGGTTTCTTTGGCTGATGGCATCCTCTTTGTCATCAAAGAAACTGCTACAGAATAGCTTTTGACTCTGATTTCTTTCTGTCACTGTTAGCTGCTAGTACCTGCTATCACTGTTATATAGCTTGTTTTATGTGGTCACTCAAAATATTCTCTTTGAGCAAGTACAGCCTCCATGTATACACAGGAAATTATAGAATCATAGAGTCATAGACTGGTTTGCACTGGAAGGGATCTTAAGATCACTCAGTTCCAACCTCTGCCATAGGCAGGGACGCCTCACACCAGACCATGTCACCCAAGGCTCTGTCTAACCTGGCTTCAACACTGCCAGGGATGAGCATTTACTACTTCTCTGGGCAACCCATTCCAGTGCCTCAGCACCCTCACAGTAAAGAACTTCTTCCTTATATCTAACCTGAACTTCCCGTTTCAGTTTAAACCCATCACCCTTTGTCCTCTCCCTGTAGTCCCTGACAAAGAGTCCCTCTCCAGCATCCTTGCAAGGCCCCCTTCAGATACTGGAAGGCTGCTATGAGGTCTCCACGCAGCCTTCTCTTCTCCAGGCTGAACAGCCCCAACTTTCCCAGCCTGTCTTTGTATGCTCCAGTCCCCTGATCATCCTCATGGTCTCCTCTGGACTTGTTCCAACAGTTCCATGTCCTTTTTATGTTGAGGACACCAGAACTGCACACAATGCTCCAGGTGAGGTTTCACAAGAGCAGAGTAGAGAGGCAGGATCATGTCCTTCGACCTGCTGGTCACGCTCCTTTTGATGCAGCCCAGCACATGGCTGGATTCTGTGCTGTGAGCACATACTGACGCTGGCTCATGTTCAGTTTGCCACTGACCAGTACCCACAAGCCCTTCTCCAAGGGGCTGCTCTGGGTCACTTCTCTGCCCAACCTGTAGCTGTGCCCTGGATCGCTCCGAACCAGGCATAGTATCTTGCACTTCGATATGCTGAATTTCATAAGGTTGGCATCAGCCCACCTCACAAGCGTGTCAAGGTCCCTCTGGATGGCATTCCTTCCCTCCAGCTTATCCACCGACCCACACAGCTTGGTGTCATCAGCAAATATTGATAAAAAATAATTGAGTGGTTTGCTCCCTGGTCATCTTTGTTGGGACAGACCAACTTTTTCAGTAGGCTCTGAACATCCCAGCCTTGCACTAAATCCCATTTCATATACTTCCTAGCAACTACAATCTCTCTCTGCTGAGCCATACTTGTACTGAGCCATACCTCTATTAACTTTCTAGCTAGGATTTTTGATGACATAAGTTTGGGTTTTTTTTTTTTTCTCTCAGGTAAAGGAAGAAACAAGCAAAAGCAGTTAGATCCTTCTGCAACAGGCAGGTTACAATAAGAGGTGAAATGAAGTTGTGGATCTGCAATGTGTTAAGTGATGCACCCAGAAGAAAAGGAATTATTTGTATCACTTGCCATCCTGCTGACCCATTTTCCTAGCTACCAAACCTTCCACATCCTAGATTAAACCTTTCTAACTGCTCCAGCCCTACAATCTAATCCATCCAAGCTTCTGGACTTGGATGAGTCCTGTGAGTCTTAGGAAAATCTTCTCTTACACAGGTCCTTCACCCTCAGTTCATAAATTCTTTGTCTGGGAATACTTCAGAGATAATCCAACAAGATTAGTACTTAATTCCTGCAGGGCTTCACAGCAAACTAATAAATTTAATTATGGGCTACATAAAACCCTACTCCCAGTTTTTCTCATGACTCATGTTTGATATGTTTAGAGGTCATTGCTGACTACACCACTGTGACAGCTGAAGATCAAGTGCAATTGGTCTTTTTCGCTTCCATTTTTAAACCAAATCTATTACTCTTCAGCTTCTTTATCTTCACTGACTCTGGCTTCTTAGAACCCATGAGAAGTATAGAAACTAGAGTCAGGTCAAACATACTGCTTACCACCCTTCTCATTTCACATGCCACCACCCCAACACATACAAAAGTGCCACTGGCTTAAGCAGGATCAGACTACTTTGTAAAATGGCACTTCTCAGACAGAAGACTGCTGAGTATCAATTCCATCTGGTGGTCCAAATCAGAGTAATGAATTGAAATGAGAAGGGTTGCTCTTATGAGAAGATCACATTAGAAGTTATCTCCTTGGGAATGATTCCCTGTATTATTTTTAGTTTTAACACTTTTTTTCCCTGGAAATGAAGAGACTCAGTGGATGCAGCCATACCTCTTATCACTGAGAAGCCACTCAGACATTTCACTGTTGAGGCCAGCTAGAAATAGCCTACTTAAAACTCCAAGCAATCAGATGTGTTTTTTGCTTCACACGTGCTTTACTTTGTCAGATAACAACAGCATAAAAGAATGGATGCAAAACCAGCCAGCAAGAATCTGTTTCCCTTCATTTACCCTTATTCTGAAACGATAATCTTTTGGGAAGCAAAACCATGAATTACTGGTTAAAGAGGTTCAGTCCAGGTCACCAGCATTTCTTGATGTTCTTCACCTTGTGATCACTTTAACAACAGACCTCCTGGCTGCAACACCAAAGCCTGTTTTGCCCTTCTTTATAGCCCCACAGAGGACACCCACGTGGCCTTCCTCACAGGTTTTCCAGATGAATCCCTCTAGGTGACATCTGAAAGGCTTCTCACCTCAGGACTCTGCCCACCTTTCCATCCTTGCTTATTCCACAGTGCTCCCGCTTCCTCTCTGAAAAGTTCAACCATGTTCTGTGGAGATGGTGGAGAACAAGGAAGAGACACAAGTGCTGTGCAAATGCCTGCTACACAGTGTGACTGAAACCTTACTTGCAATGCATAGTTGCACAGTCCAGAAGGAGCTATATGAGAATGCTCTGGAGATCAGTTTGTCCTCTTAAGCTTCACAGGAGATTAGTAAAATGCTCATTTGAAATATATAGATATAAAAATATATTTATATATAAATATATATATAGCTATAGATGGAAAAAGACCAAACCCACCCCACAACCAAAACCAAAGCAAGACAACTCCCAAACTATTAAAAACCTCTGAATTTAAATAACATTTTCCAAGCTGTTTGTTTGCATGACGTTGTGAATGAACTCACACAATACTAGCAGACGACAGCTTTATAGTCACTAGAAATTCTCTTTTGCTCCAAATAATTATAGAGCCATTTGCTACTCAGCCACTTCTCCTAGTTGTTGAGGGGAATTTGACCCGGTTTTTATAGCTGGTTTTTGTTTGTTTGTTTTTGACAAAGACACAGTATATTGTGTTTTCCTTCTGTACATTAGGTATTTGTTTCATCAAGTATAAAGTGAGGGTTACCGCTTCACAGCCAAAGGAATGCCAGAGAGGAACCGAAACCCAAGAGCTGAAAACACTCTAAATTTCTTTAAAATAACCCCCAGCCATTAGTGCCCTGTACTAAAAAGCCTTTAGTGGTCTTACAGCTCGAATGTATCCTTACTAACCTTAACTATACTTCTCACATGCTCACATTAGCAATGAGAAAAAGGGTTTGCGGTACCGAAAAGCAGTTTTCTTCAGGATATGCTTTCAAACATTCAGCTGGACACCAGACGACAAGAGCTAAGGGCTGTCTCTGAAAAACACCCTCGCTCCTCTTCGTGTACTGAAAGTGCTGCCTTCAGTTTCTTCACAAGCACAGAAAGGAGCCTATTTATGAGAGGTTTCAGCCAGCGGAGGGCAGCAGCAGCTTGGCCTTAGCACAGCAACGGTTGCTGAAAAGTCGTCACCGTTTGCAGTTCAGCCTCAGGAGGATGCTCTGGAATAATGCCCATGGTGTACTCAAACTCGGCCTCTCTCCAAAAGCTGCTACGTTGGTGTTCACTGTCAGGAAAAACTGCATAAAAAGAGCTACAGTGAAATCAATACCATCAACTAAAGTGATCAAATACTTCAAAAGCAGCATGGCCATTGTTACAAAGCAATCAGGGAACTTAAGGAACGTATTTCAAGGTTCTCACATAATTTTTTCAATCCTAGACTATAGGAGGCCAAGCACCCCAGTAACACAGAAATAAGCAACAATACTGCTTATGAGAATAAGCAATCCTGAAAAGAGTTTAAAAGATGTCTAAGCAAACAAAGTAAAAAAAGAATTTATACTTTGGCAAATAGGTTAGAAAACCACAAATAGAATGGGGGGGGCGGGGGGGGGGGGAAGGGG
>NDXB01004330.1:0-28116 GCA_002631895.1 Agapornis roseicollis | reverse complement strand
CGAGAGCAGAGACATTGCTCCAACGTGTGCAGAGAGCATCGAGAGCAGAGACATTGCTCCAACATGTGCAGAGAGCATCGAGAGCAGAGACATTGCTCCAACATGTGCAGAGAGTTCCTGGAGCCTGAGAAACCATTCCAAGGGTCAGTGAGGTGGGAAATACCCTCCAAAAAGCCAACGCATGAATTCGCAAGCAGCAGAGCAGTTTCCTGCAGCTCAAGTTATCTTTATGTATCCCTTGCAGCTCTTCAGAGCTTTCACAGGTCAACTGCTCTGCCACAGGCTGACCAGAGCATCTGTGATGAAAATCAAGTCATGCTCTCCCATGTTCAGCAAGGCTTGTCCTACGGACATGGGGTGCAAATAGCAGGGACACAGTGTGCACGTCTCTGCTGACCCAATTGCATCTGGGTCTGAACTTGGCTCCAGAAACATGCTCCAGCTGCCAAAACCCAACCAACCACAGAGCTAACAAGAGGGGAGCGGGACACAGGCACTCCAGCCCAGCACTGTAACTGCCTGCACTTGCTGCCTTTGTGCGCAGCCCATGGCCAACATGTGTGAAGAGGAAGACCAATCCCAATACTTCCATCAACTCGAGCAGGCAGGCTCAGCAAGGAAGAGCTCTGTCCCAGCCAGTAGCTAGCCCCACGGACTCACCGCAACCGATACCCACTGCAGGGACATGGAGCCTGCACAAAGACATCACTTAGTTCAGAAGCTGATGCCAGCCAAGGAGCTTTGCCAGTGCTGGTGTTTGTCCCCTAGCCCAGCTCTCTGGGCAGGTGACAGCATCACCACTCCAGCCCCTGCTCCAGGCAGGAGGACATCTCTCCTTCCTGATGGCAGGAAAAGATAATCCATCTCCGTGCCAGCACACAAACCTAGGAGCAGTAGGCATGGAGTTTGGTTTATTTCTGAGCTTCTAACCCAACATCAAGCTTTCCAAATGCCTGAGGTTTGGAGCTGATGAAGCCCTTCTGTGCTGCTTGGCACAAGGAGGGGCACAGCAGCCTCCCAGAGTGATGATGCATTGCTGTGACCGACCCCTGCTCCCAGGGCTCCAGACCTCATGGTTGCACTGTTACCACAGGAGAACAAGACACAGGCCCCAAGCTCCAGGAACAGGACTCCTGGGACAAGCAACAACCTTGCCTGCAAAGCACCAAGGGGGGCAAACAAAATGAAAGTGGATGACGGTGCAGTCTCCTCTCAGCCCTTGTTCCACAGGAATCACCCCCTGAGCCCAGCCCAGTCTCCCCTTGTCAGCAACCAACAGACAGGAGCCGAGTGTGGGAGCAGCAGCTTGAGCAAATTCCTGCCAAATTCACAAAGCCGTCACAGCAGAGGGAGGAAGAACATCCTTGTGATATCCCGTGAGCACAGTTTGTCACTAAACTCACAGCACTTGGTTTCTGCAGCGTTTCAACAAGTGGGAGCAAGGGTTTGTGACTGCCCAAACAGAAACAAATGATTCATTTTCATTTTGCTAAGAAAAATCAATTTTGCTTGAGGGAAAGGGACTGTTCTGTTGGATTTTGGCTTGCGAGGCTGGTTTAACTGCAGTTTGGGTCAGACAGGAGTTAAAAATAAGAAGGGAGGAGGAATCACCCTTCACATACTGTAATCTGCTGGAGAAGAAGGCCTTCCTGACCTCGGCAGCAGTGGAGCAGGAGAAGCTTTGCTCACTCTGCCAACAGCTACTTCCAGTATCTTTCCAGGGACATTCCAGATGAATTTTGTCTTCCATGTCTCCCTGTTTCCCATCCCAAGGAAAGAGGATCTCATCCGCACCCCACTAAAGCAAAACCCAGGTTTTGCTCTTTGTATCTTACAGAGGCAACAAACAGAAGGATGATTAGAAAAGAGTCCAAGACTGGTACCTTACCTCCCCAGGTACAAAGGCCAAGGGGCAAGAAGTCTGTGTTACCTATGGACATGAGAAGTCTCCATCACCCTCAACACCCAAATATCAAGTAGCTATGAGCACAGGGCTGGAAAACAAGGCAACAGGAGATGACAACCAAGAAGCTCTTTGGAAAAGAAAGGGGGCTGCTTTGTCATTCTGCACCCACAAGTGCTCAACAGAACCAAACACAGCCACAGGGGCAGGGCAGAGCATACAATGAATATTCCTCAGCTTCTTTCTGCTAACAGAGCACACAGCAGTGAGGCTTAAACTGATGTTTCAAAGCACTCTGGCAGGTACTCAGATCCCACAGCATCTAGTACAATTGCAAAGACAGGTCCTTTGAGGCTGGGATTTCATCTCATCCATTTGCCATGCCTTGCTACATCCCTGACTGTTTAGGAGTGCTCTTTCCTGCCCACATCATCCATAGCCACTGCTTCTGGAGCCAGTCACTCAGAGCTGGACCTTAACCAAGCCAGATGCACAACAACTCTATCAGCGCTGAGACAGCAAGGATGCAAGCAGAAAGGTTTCCACATCGTCACTGCTCCAGTCAAGTTCAACAGCTTTCTGAAAGCAAACACAGTCCCCTCTTATTTGCTATCCCAAGACAGGAGCAGCCACCCTCCAGACTGAGCCTTGCCAGGTTTATTTCCCAGAGCCCTGCTGCAGGGCACGAACTCCCCAGGGGTCAGTGAACTGGGGCTACGCAGCACATAGCAAGCATCGCGCACTGAAGGCACCTGCTCTACAAGATCACAGTGTCACTCCAACCGCAACAGCTTCAGAGTGGAAAACTACAAAAAGGATAACAAACACCCCCAAAAAACCCAACAACAAATAAAACCCACAGAAAAAGAAATCTTCAGGCTGCATTCAGTCCATTTTACCCCTCTCATATTTCTACAATGTATGTTTCAAAGGAAAAGCAGGCAAAGCCATTTGAAGCAGATCTGATGATTACATGCCACTAGACAGCCCACTGGCTAAACCATTAGAAACTAAAGCCAGCAGTTCAGAAATGCGATGCCAGGCTTCCTGAGAATCCACGTGCATTTACAGAAAAGAATCTTCCCTTTAGCATGTAAAAACATGTCTACTGCCAACAGATCACAAAAGCCAAGGGCTGCAAAAGCCCACAGAACACTTCAAAATGAGGCATTTCATTTCCCTCCCCAACAGAGGAGGTGAAACTGCTTTCTTAAACACTCACTTTGCCAAGCTGTAGGTGTTTATGCAACTTAATTTTGGAACTAAGCAGGAAAAGTATCCCATCTGTTCAGGTGGCATTTTCCTACCAACACTCATCAAAGGGAAGGAGAAGCACCTGAAGGACAAACACACATGAGTGCACGTCCTGTGGGGATGCTGAGGAGGTTCAAGCTCTGCCGATGCCCCAGTAACAACAGGCACCCAAGGGCTGTGTGACACACCACAGGCAGGTTGTGCTCAGCACCGTCACAGTTTTAGCCAAACTGACCCAGTTTCCCTGAGCAGCACTGTACAGGCAAGCACTTGGAGAAAGCAAACGCAGACATGCCTGGGGAGCTTCTGTGCCTCTCCACTGCCGCACTCATTCAGGCCTCTTTCAATAGCCACTTCAGAGCTGAACACCATTTGGAGGCCTCATCCAGCACTAACCTGGCCATGGAAAGACTGTGCTGCCCTGAAAGCCTGGGGAAATCAACCTTTCCATCAGCTCTGATCAACAGCAACTATCATTACTGCCAGAGCCACACACTGATTTGAACCACCCTACTCCTTTCTACACTTCTAAACACAGAAGCTGCTGTTAGGGAGCCATGCCTCATCCTAACCTGCTCTAGTGAAAGGTGGTTGGAACTGCATGAGTTTTAAGGTCCCCTTCAATACAAACCAGACTGTGATTATAACCTGCTGCGGCAGTGGTTAACCAGGTGTAAGCTTAGATTGACCTCAGCTCCATCACCATCGTATTTCATCTCCTGAATGGCTGTTTCACTCTTAGCATTAGGAAAGAGAGCTGCAGGATGAAGCTGTATGGGCTCATGACCCATTTTGTGCTGGATTCAGAAACCTGGCACCATTCTGAGCTGCAGAGAAGATGGGAAATTCTGAAACTCTTCTGAAAGCAAAACTCACACTCTGCTTTCTCATGTGGAGTTATCATATACAGCACAAACCCCTTCAGAACAAGACAACGTAGCAATGCTATTTACAGCACTGCTTCCATCAGCTCTTTTACTCACTGCATTTGCTGAAAAGCAGGACTGAAGTGTTCTGCAGTGACATGCAATTCACTGAAGCCAACAGGTAACTTCCACAGACAGCATCCCACTCCCATCCCAACAAAGACAACTCAAACATTTCTGCCTGCCACCCACCCCAGTGTTAATGACTGACATTTCCACTATGCTAATAGTCCAAAAGGAAATCCACAAAACAACACATGGCACCTGAACTTTGTTGCTTTTGTTTTCTTTGCTACAGTAGTTTCAATCAGTTTGCTATTACAGAATGTATTCTGCTGTAATGGCATGACAATTCAGATTACAAACAGCAATTCATCAATGTATTCTTACTTCTTCTCTCCTGAACACTACACAACATGCTCAATAATTACCATTTCCTCTTCTGGAAAAGGGGTGGAAAAACACCCCCACACACCACAGATAACATCCCAAACGTTTCCTATAGGTCACTTCATCTGGGGAAAGCAGCAGAAAGAGCTGATGAGGATGGTGAGATAGCAGGTGCTGATGTACCAAGATTACTGTAGCTGCTGATGTGAGACTGTAAGACTGGATCTGCACTATATGGGAGATACGCAAACAAAAGAAAAATGGAATAAGAAGAATTTCTGCACTGTTTTTTTTCTGTCTGAAAAGATATGCATCCATCTGTCCAGAACTGTTATTAAGGATTATACTGGAGGAAAAATTATAGGCAGAGAAGCACAGCAAGAACTGTATTTGTTGCAATTTCTCTTGGGACATGTAATCTACATAAGTCCTGAAGAGCAGAGGAACACCTTTCCCTTCCCTCCCTGAACTGTGAGGAAATAACATCCAAGCTCTGCTTTGAAAAGAAAGAACTGAGCAGTCCTTATGAAGATTTCTCTTTTAATAGTGATCTATTATGATGACATCTATTTGGGCAGAAATAAAAACAATGCAATCGACCGGATGCAAATTGAAGACTCCCTATCTTACTCTTTTTTCCTACCATCCACGGGAAGTTTTTTTGAACAGAACTGTCAGTGATTTTTCCTTTTAACTAAGGGACAGGAAACACCCCTCTAAAGAGAGGGGGCTCTTTCAGAACAAGTACAAAACATTGACACAGAACCTCACATGGCTCAGGACAGGCAAGTTCAAAAGCACATCAGCTGCTCTCCTACAGTTAAATACCAGCCCTACTGTGCCTTAACCCCAGCTGCAGGCAGATCCCCGGAGTGGGACATGAGTTTCATGAAAACAGGAGTGTCATGGTTTAAGCTGAGCCTAGGACAAGGAGTCAAAGAGATGAAGAGGACCCTGCTAGGGTCCCTCCCTGAAGAAAAAGCCACACTGCAAACTAAGCCCTACTTCTCATCAGCAGATCAACCCAACTTCAAGCTACAGAAGACTGGGCTTCTTTGGGCCCACTGCTGATGGAGGTACTTGCACTATGCATGTGACTACCTACTGATTTCTCAGGTAATAATCCTACTAACACACATTGTCACTATGCAAATCCCACTGCTAGAACCGCACACAGTGTTTATGCAAGAACACAGAAGACATGCTGCTTATGATCTCAGCACTTGGCTATTACCATGTATTACATTGTCCTGTATTCCAGCTGACATCAAGTCCTCCTCTGAGCCCTAGCTGCTCAGGGAATTTGCAGTATGCATACAGTACATGCACAAAAGGAAAACAACATCCATGTTTATTGACTTAAAAATTAGTAAATACAAGTCTGTGACAGTAAAGGTGACGGCAACACAGACACCTGGAGGTGAGAAAGTCAACTGTAAGACTGAAGAGCCAGAAGTAACTTTCATTCCTACCTGGTTCAGTGCAATTTCTGACATATGGCTGCCCTCCTTCCTCTGGGACACCAGTCGTGTTCTCCTCATTCGTTTGCAGTAGCTGTCTCCCACTCCATTTGTCATTACTTTCCACAGAATAGCTCAGGGCATCATAACCTAAAGCGAAAGAGCAGTGGATATATGAGACTGCACAGGGAAGGCAGCCAAAACATTTGCATTTCAAACCCTATATCCCTTGGGTTAAAACCAGCACTGTTTCTAATCCCTCTGGAAAGGCGCCCTGCCATTAGCTCCACATCCCTGTTAGTCCCAGAAACATTAGGAGTCAGGTTCATTCCACCACAACTTCACAGTTTCATATTAGAAGAGCATTTGGGGTTTCACAAGAAGTTGTAAGCTTCAGTCAGTTTAACACTGGAGAACCACTGCTGTTTCGGATAAAAAACAAAACAAAACAAAACAAAAGCCTTACAAACCACCACACACAGCAAAACCACCTCAACTTAGCACTTCTGTAGCATTTCACTGCTCTTAAGCATCAGCAAAATGCTGCTGAATTTTGCACAGGCTTATACAACATTTAAGCCATTTCCGTTCAGGCTTGCAATCCAACCTGCTGCTGAAGGAGGCCTCAGAAATACAGCGCTGGACACAAACATTTGGCATTCTCAAAATGGCTCTTCCTAAGTCCAACCAGACCATTATCCCCACCCAACACAAACCCAACACAGTGCCTCCGAGTCACTGCAGGAGCTCTCCCTACTCCCAACTATTAAGAAATATCTGTAAACATTAGGGGCAAGTACTTCATATAGCACTGAAAAAGGATAAACCGGGAGTCAACCATTTCAGACCCAGGGCGTTAAGTGTGCTCTTCACCATGCCCTGTCCTCCTAACAGGTGTGTTTGCACATACACTGACCTCTCGGCTTCCCAACACCAGCCATATGACTTTTGTTCACCAGTTTCTTTGCCAGCAAGCCCCAGACCTGACTGCAAACCAGCTGTACACTATTGAAGCTTCAGTGCTACACATGATTGATTGAGAATACCAAGAAAACCCCCAAAACTCTATTCCCAGGCCATCAACCCAGTGAAACAAGAATCATCATCTGGAAGGCAAGGATGGAGCAAAGAGTAGCCAAATAAGGAGTCTGACGCAGCACACCTTGGACACCAGTGAAGGAGGAAAGCAGGTAGCTCCAGGACTTGGCTGCTGAGAAGCCACAAGGAACTTACAGGTGAATACTGAGAAGAGAGTGCAGGCAGCGATAGCTGGCCAAGAAACACACCAGAAAGTCAACTCACTGGGCACCAAACCCAGTTTGAACATGACAAATGTGACAACACACCACACAACCCCCAGTGCTCAGCACATCACACTGGAGCTGCTCCATGTCTCAGGCTTGGTGCACAGGCTGGTTTCAGGTACAAGTACACAGCAAGTAACCCCACAGAAGGTAACGCATCACTGTCTCATCTCTCCTGGCTCTTTGCTTTACCCCCCACTTCAGCTGTGCCTTGGTGCTGTGAAGTGAAACTATTTTAGCGATGTCAACAAAAGCAGCTGGCTGATTTCCATGATGCTCTTGGCACAAGGCTGGTCATCCTTGGATATGCCACGTCTGCCTCACGAGCTGAATGCGTGTGCTCATGTGTCAGTCCTGTGCATCCTATGTAAGTCGAGATTCAAGGAGGAAAAAAAACCCTCTCTTGCATCCGCCTGAGGCAAGCACAGAGCCCAAATCAGCTATCTCACAGCAGAGACCTCGAGTACATCCAATAACAAACAGCACTTGAGAGAGATTTCCATACACCCGTGCATCTTTCCACCAAGCAGAACATGGGCTTTCTCACAAGGACTTTGCTACTGAAGCTACTCTTCACGTGCCTATCACTGGTACTGCCCATGTTGTGTTGTGGCAGGGCCCGGGTGTCCTGCCCACTGAGAACATGCAATTGTCTGTCCAACATCTATGGAACCTTGAGGACAATGGGAAACAACCAGCTCTACTTCATGCAGAGAATTAATTCACAGCACCAGGAGTCCATGGAGGCTGGAGTCTGCACCCAGTGCCTGATATTTCAAAACCGCCTTTAAATCTGAGCTATTCCCTGTTTTGACCAGCACTTTGGAGACGGATCACAAGCAAAGAGCAGTAGAAAATTCAGATCTAGAGGCAATGTCTCAGATAAAGGATAAAGGAAAAGGTTCTTTGCAGCTCCAAACCCTTTTGTTAGATTTCTGACTGATTCCACTGAGAGAGGTGGCCAGCCTGAGACCTCCCTGCCTTGCCTGTGGCAGCTCTCCGCTCACTCCACCAATGGGGAGGCAATGCCTGGAAAGGGGCTGCCTGGAAATTTGCATCCGAGGCCAAGGGCAGAAACGCTCCAATGCTCCCAAGGCAGGAAAGTGTGTGCCTGTCTGAGGAACATCCACAGCTGCACCAGCAGCCTCAAGCACCCCTCTTTTCCAAGCAAAAAGTGTTTAACTCCGTAAACTAAGCTTCAAGGACTTTGCACTTGTGATGCTTTACAAACTTTAGAGAATGCTGTTTGTTTAGTCTGTGAGCAGGGGCAAGAGCTTACACTGCAAGCTAAACATACACAAACAGCATTTTCTCAGAAGGAGCACATGCAATAGTGCAACATCAGGCATCTCCCATGATAATAAACATTATGGTAACCCGAGCTGAACAGTTCAGCTCCACACACGAGCTCTTTCCAAAGCAGAGACTCATCCCCAAGCACCCACTGCTGCACCACAGCACAGAGAGAAGGCAGGAGGAGAACCTGCAAGGGCTGCAGCACCCACATGTTCTTCACAGACCCTCTTGCTGCCCCAACCCATAATGCCTCTCCCTCCCAGAGGGCAAACCTCTCCAAACGAGAGGTAGAGAAGACAAGAGTCATCTGAGGTGACTTTGGAAAGGGAAAAGCTTAATTTGGCATTAAAAATGTTTATAAAGGCTACACTTGGCATTTGCACAAATCAGTGTAAATAGCAGCAGAGCTGGTCCGTGGGTGAACTTGTTAGGATGTGGCTGCGACTTGCACCACTGAAAGCTCTCCTCTGGTACCTCCAGGTTCAAGCAGGGTCAGCTGCTCCACAGCAGGGCTCATAATCTGCTGACCCTCAGCACCTGCCTTTGGTGTCTCCTCTATGAAAACACTCAGCTTGACAGAGCTATAGAAAACAGAAGTTACAGAAACAGGGAGATGCTTTTGCAAAGGTCTGGCCTTCCAAGGATTTCCCTGTGAAGACAGGGACACATCAAGATCCTAACCTTGCTAACAGGGGCATTTTATGACAAGTACCGGGGGGGCCACAGGTAGCTCAATACCTGGCCCTGGGGCACAGGCTGCACACCCATCACCCTCGCAGGAACCTGGATCTGTGCACTGGCAGGTTCAGTGACAGAGGATCTGGTGCCAGCTGCGGTTTAACCATTCACACGTGCATACAGCACAGACCTCACCATGTGGTGGATGCAGCAGGCACCACTCTTCCGAGCTGGCAGCATCTTTCCCTGCTTCAGCTGCTGGCACAAGGCAGAATCACCACCACCACCAAGGAGTGCTGCAGCACCAGGGACATCACCTCGGCCATAGCATCCCTCCACAACCAGGATGACAGCATGCCACCAACACCATGGCCAGACCCAGCTTCCACAGCACCTTCCCATGCCAGAGGTGAGACACGGAAACAGGCTGCCCAAGGATGCTGTGGCTGCCCCATCCCTGGCAGTGTTCAAGACCAGGCTGGACAGGGCTTGGAGCAACCTGCTCTAGTGGAAGGTGTCCCTGCCTGTGGCAGGGGGCTGGAGATGGAGGAGCTCTGAGGTCCTTTCCAACACAAACCAGGCTGGGATTCCCACCTGCACTGGTGAGGTCCCCCCTTGGGTGGTGCAGCAGCACCCACACCTCAGGCTCACTTGTGGAAAGAACACAAGTATATTCTCACCTACAACCATTACACAATCGCCTCCTCAGCTTCAAAAAGGCAGACGCAATGATCACAAGTTCTCTCTGAGAACAAATTTTTAATTTGCAACACGTGCTTTCGGCTCCTCAGTTCTGATTGTGCAGCCCTTTATCCACCTGTTCCAAGGCAGAGCTTACACTGACTTGAAGCTCCAGATCAGCTGCCAAAGGCTGCAGGGCCTAGGCCCTGATGTCACTAAAGGAGGGCCCCATCCCTTGATTTCAATATACACTAAATCACAGCCAGCAAAATGTAGACCAAAATTCCAATATCCTGCAGAGAGGCTACAGGAACAGCAAGGAATGAGCAAAACTCTTCTTTCCAAGGAGAAATAGGAAAGGTTGCAAGAAGAAAGTAAATGGCTTTCTTTTTTTTTTTTGCAGTTATTCAGCACTGGATGATTTTTAATGGGAAGCATGCCAAAGACATTTCTGTCATTTCCTCAGCAGAGGCAAAGACTATTAAACATCTTTCATTAGCTACACCGTCATATGGTTCAGGCCAGTGTACAAATTGGACATTTTTCTTATTAATGTCTTAGCTGCTGGCTTTATAACAAAGCAATACCATGACATCTTTAAAAACTTTGCTACAATAGATAGTTTTTCCACAGTTCTGGAGCACGGCACATTTCAAAGTGGATGAATTATGTTTTTCAAGCACTAAACATCACCACAACGTATTTTCCACAACTCCACTTACCCAGCACCAGTTTTGCATTACAGGCTGAGAACCCAGGTTACGGAGAGCTTATTTGTGCTTCTTCCCAGAGACATTCCCACGGACAATGGGCACACAAGCCATTTTTCCCTGTCTCCATGCCTGCGCTGCAGTTCCCAGTACAATGAGGCAATGCAGACGGTGCCTTTCCACGGGCCATGCCTCTCTGAAGGCGACAGGGAGCGCATCAGTGCATGCGCTCCCGCCCCGGCCGAGCAGGGCGGCAGTTTGCCAGGAACAGGCTCTCCAGGCAGGGCTGAGCTCCTCTGCTCACCATCATGAAAATGAAGCTGAGCGGAACGAAGAACTGACCCAACTGCTCAGGACTTCCACAAACACCACGCGCGACCCAGACCCCCACACGCGAACTCAAGAGCTCCTTACACCGTTCCAGAAGGCTCTGTCTGGAGTTCACAACTGCCAGCACTGCAGAAACAGAGCTCAACACATCCTATCCGCACTTCTCAGCATGAAGATTCCTACTTCATGATGGGATACAACATCCTTATGCACCCTGACAACACACCAATTGCAGACAAGCATATTTATTTCCAGCACCTAGGCACAGGAATCCCAACGAGCCCAAAACACAGCAGGATCTCAGAGCAAACATCCAGTTTCTAACAGGAAACAAAGAAACCCGGTGTAGAGCGCAAGGTCCAGCACGACTTTGATAGCTGAATGCGACAAAACCACCCCAATTCACCTCCATAAGACATAATAGAGGCTAAGTGAGGTAAGCTGACAGCAGATTGAAGCTGTTCCCTGTGAGGGTGCTGAGGCNACAAGGGCCTGTAGGGCCAGGCCAAGGGCAATGGCTTGAACCTGCCCCAACAGGGGAGCCTGAGCTGAGCTCTGAGGCAGAAGCTGTTCCCTGGGAGGGTGCTGAGGCGCTGGCACAGGGTGATGGCCCAGAGAAGCTGTGGCTGCCCCATCCCTGGCAGTGCTCAAGGCCAGGTTGGACACAGGGGCTTGGAGCAAGCTGCTCCAGTGGAAGGGGTCCGTGCCCGTGGGAGCAGGGGTTGGAGCTGGAGGAGCTTTAAGGTCCATTCCAACCCAAACCACTCATGTGATTTTACCTGCCTTGCACCCAGCCACATGGCTTCCCATCAAAGACTATTTCTACACAGGTTTATTTAATGCAACTACACAGATGAAGGCGCTTTTAAATTTTTTTGTTGTGCTATAAAGGAGCGCAACTGCCTATCTGGACTGGTTCTTACTTGTGGTCCAGTAGCACTGAGTGGCTGTAGACTGGAGGAGTCACCACTATGCATGGTACCACACGCAAGTAGCACCTGCCCTACACGCTGCACTATCCGAACACACAGCAAGAAATACAGCAAGCTCATACTAATCATGAGGCTGAGCATATAATGCATACACACAGCCTCTCCTCCAAGTGTATCCCAGGGAGAGAAACTTAGCAGCATCTTTCTCTCCAGGCTTCTGATTAAAAACCAAACACCCCCCACATCCCCATCACTGAAATCAGGTCATTTTATAGAATCATAGAATAGTTAGGGTTGAAAAAGACCTTAAGACCATCTAGTTCCAGCCCCCCGCCATGGCCCTGGCCATGAAGCAATGAGGTCATTTCATTAAAGCCTCCAAAACCACCCATAACAACAACAAAAAAAATGTGAAGAGGAAGACAAGTGGGTGAATCAGGGTCTTGAGGTTTGCTAAGGAAAGGTCATGGAAAGCTCTCCTGCACCGAGCTGATGTATGGTGGTACCTCAACATGAGCGTATTGCAGCCCTTCTAATCCAGGATGGGGTGGAGTCAGTGCACAGGTTTAAACTAATGGGGAAAGGGTACTAAAAACTACACCTACTTGATGCTCAGCTGGGGGGAAACTGGGATAACTCCTTGAGCTTTGGTGCAGGAACTGATTTACAGCAGTGGAGGATGTGGCCCCATAATGCTGAGAAGCAGTGAAGATGCCATGTGCTGGTGAGCAGCAAGCTGGAGCAGTGCAGAGCTGACAGGGCCAGCAGAAGGGCCAGATCTATCACCATGGCCTCACACAAGCATGATGCATCGCTGCCAGGGACTGCGCAGAGCTGGCGGAGCCCTTGGCTCTCACGGACAGTAAAGGACTTTCCATGCAGACTGCTGGATCCTGCTGGCCAACAGCAAAGCCAGCACAGCTCTCCTGGAACACGCCTGCCCTCCTTCCATTCTCCTGCCCCTTCTATCCATTGTTTTGATGGCAGCAGTTTTGGAGGGCCAGTTTTACACACTCCCCTTCCAGCTCACTGAATCAGCTCCCTCTCCCTGAAATTCTCCTCCACTGAATACAAAAGGGAAACATTTCTGGAGAAGAAAAAAAGCTGGAACAGCCAAGCACAGTCACCCTGTTAAGAGAGCAGCAAGGGGGGAGTAGCAGTGTGGTTACCTCAAAACAGACCAGGGGAATCCTCTCAGCAGAGCAGGACTCAGCTGAATTAACTGCAGCATTGCTCGAGTTGCCCTTCTCACCCTTGCCCTACAAGTAAGAGCCCCAGCAGCCCCTGCTCATGGGTTTATCAGATCTCTTGCAGGTTGTCACAGCACAATCTGAGCTCAGGGCTGCATAAGCAACTCATAATTCATTATCTTTTTTTTGGAGACTGGTTTGGGAGATGCTTTCCTTTCAAAACCATCAGCAGCAAAGACCGTAAATAGAGCATCCTCAGGGGGAACTAAAGAAATCAAACAAAAACCCAGCGCCCAGCTTTGAAGAGCAGCCTGTTCTGCACAGCTGATTTCAAAGCTGTATTTTCACACATGCCGACCTGCATGGGAAGGTGCAGAAGGGCTGGGAAGAAGACTCACCACTGCTGTTAATACTTTACAACATGAGTAAGGCACAGAGGCCAGAGTCAGGTACTTAATAAACAGAAGAAGGTCCCTGCACCAAAGGCCTCCAAACCTAACTGGGCACAGAGAGGAGCTGCAGGCACAGGGCTGAGGCACAGCTTGCTTGGGAAGAACACAGGATGCCTGAGAGCAGCATCAAGGGATATGCTCCAGAACCAGAGACCAGCACCTTTCACTGCACAGTGCCAGCCCTGCCTCCCTGCGCTGCTAGCACCAAGAGCCGCTGACAAAGCAAAGGCACAGCTAAGGGAGAGACCTGCAGCCTACAAACAGTAATAACAGAGGAGACCTCAGGGGCCTGGTGTCTTAATGGTGAGCATGACTCACCTGAACTAACTGCAACATTGCTCAGGTCACCAGAGCACCAGGACACTTCAGTGCATTCCCTGCTTCTGAGCAGCACCTCGCCCCATGCTCACAGACCTCCCCTCCTCGCCACTTCTGCAAATCACAGAGTGGTTTGGACTGAAAGGGACCTTAAAGCTCGTCCAGTGGACAGCATCCCTGCCCACGGCAGGGGGTTGGAACTGAATGAGCTTTAAGGTCCCTTCCAAATCAATGATTCTATGAAAGCACTGCCTCTGTACCCCTCTTCCCCCACACACACTCTCAGAGGAGCAAGGCAAAAGCCAGCTACACCTCTGGAACAACACAGCCTCCATGCTCCCATGCACTCACCTGCCTGGTTCCAGGGCTCCCACTGAGCCAGACACGGGTGCCACGCATCTCCAAACAGTCACCAGCTCTCCCCCAGCAAAGAGCACAGGAGCCCACCAAGGACCTCAAGAAGCTTCTGCCCCTCCCGGTCATCATGAGCCCTCATGAGCAGCACCTGGGAGCAGCGCTGCAAACTCAGCCCAGGCAGAGCACACTCTGAAGGTCAACAAGAGCACCACATGGAGAACAGTAAAACAGGTGATTTGGGGGTTATTTTAACTCTGAAAAGCTACCGACCACCTGAAAGTGACATTCCCACATGTGTTCTGCTTGAGTCTTCCTCTGCTCCCACCCTGAAGGCAAAAAAAACTTTAAGGGCATGGACCCCTTCCACTGGAGCAGCTTGCTCTAAGCCCCTGTGTCCAACCTGGCCTTGAGCACTGCCAGGGATGGGGCAGCCACAGCTTCTCTGGGCCCCTGGGCCAGNGCTCCAAGCCCCTGTGTCCAACCTGGCCTTGAGCACTGCCAGGGATGGGGCAGCCACAGCTTCTCTGGGCCATCACCCTGGGCCAGCGCCTCAGCACCCTCCCAGGGAACAGCTTCTGCCTCAGAGCTCAGCTCAGGCTGCCCTGTTCGGGCAGGTTCAAGCCATTCCCCCTGCCCAGAGCACCCCCTGCAGTGCCGGCACCCACAGACACTGCATGAACCTTTGCAGTGGGGGGTGCTGGGCAGCACCCACAGCTCTGACCTTCATCACCTGTGGCACTTTGTGCAGCAAAGCTTGGGGGATGGAAAAGTATCTCTGCAAGAGATCACAGAATCACAGGCTCAGCCAGGCTGGAAAAGCCCTTCAAGCTCACCCACTCCAACCCTTACCCCAGACCTGCCCAGGCCACCCCTGCCCCATGGCACTGAGGCCTCCTCTCCACGCTCTGTGAACCCTTGCAGGGCCGGTGCCTGCAGCCCTGCCCTGGGCAGCCTCTTCCAATGCCTGAGCACCCTGGGGGCAAGGAATTGTTCCTCAGCTCCAGCTAAACCTGCCCTGGGGCAGCTTGAGCCCGGTTCCTCTTGTCCCATGCCTTGTTCCTTGGGAGCAGAGCCCAGCCCCACCTGGCTCCATCCTCCTGTCAGGCACTTGGAGGGAGCCATCAGGTCCCCCTGAGCCTTCTCTTCTCCATCTGAACCCCCCAGGTCCCTCAGCCCTTCCCCATCACCCTTGGGCTCTAGGCCCTGCACCAGCTCCATTGCCCTTCTCTGGCTCTGCTCCAGCACCTCAATGTCTCTCTTGAGTGAGGGACCCAGAACACAAATACTTTGAAAACTCCCCTCCTGGCTGCACAAGTCAAAGATAAACCACACACAAACTGCAGGCTGCAGCCAGAACATGAGGTAATGCTTTAAGAGATGGAAGTTTAATCCCCACTGCCACAAACTGACCCACTTCGACCTCAACCACATGCTCTGTGTCTCTGTCATGGATTTCACTCTCCATCTGCCTAAGCTCTACACAAGATCTGCTTCTCCATACACGTTTGTATGATTCTTAGCAGGAGGCAGATGCAGCAACTAAACACACCACAGCAGTGCCGTAATGGGGAGGACAGGCTGAAATCTAGACGCTGCATGACGCAACCTGAGTTTTTCTTGCTCAGCTGCTTAATGCCAATGGAGCACTTCCCTTTTTCTCCCCTAAGCACCAGTAGCCTCATCCCTGCTGCAGAATGGTGAGGACTCAGGCTCACTGCACGAGAAGGGCCTTAAGGGGTGAAGGAACAACATGCTGCAGCACTTCAGTCTCTGTGCTGACCCTGGACTGCACCACAGTGATCACACATCCCCTTACCGAGAGTGCTGAGTATCAGCAGCTCAGCCAGGCACTGGGAAGATGCCTTAACCTGGAGCACGCTTCACCTCTTTCACTTGCTTCAAAACCTGGTAAGCCTTCCCAGGATGGATTTTAAGTAACTTTACACAGATGGCATGCATCCCATTTTACTTTCCCAAAGGGTATGGTTAAAGCCAAAAGCAACAGCATTTTTTCCTCAAGGAAAGCAGAGAAGAAATGAGATGAAACAGTCTCTTTCAAGAACACGAAAGCATGGAAGAACATCAACTTATCTAAATTTATGAGCTCTGTAACATCCTATGTTCTTATAGAACAGGCATTTTGATAGAGGCTTTTATTTACAGATAAACAGGAGGGGGTTTAGGAAACACCTGATCACTCAAAAGCTAGCTCTTCAGGTCTGCTAGCTCTCCAGGTCAAATACCTCCATGTCAGACCCGGCAGAAGGTGTAACTCATCTCTAACACTCAGACTCCATGTGAGCCACGGATCTCTGTGTACACTTCTCCACCGTCGTGAACAGCGCTGGGGTTAGGCTTGGTTAAGCGAAGATAAAATTCCCTGTTTGCCGTCTTGTGCCAAAACTTGTCATTGGAGATGTGATTGCTCCGGCTTCCCAGACTGTGCACTACCTGTCTGTGCAAAATTCGTTTAATTATTCCTGTCAGCTTGACCATTACACTGAGCATTCACTTCATGCTTTACACAGAAGTGCAAAAGAAACAGTTTAGCACCTGGTAAAAATACCATTTTTAGATCTCCCTATCGTGCTTCCTGCGATCCAGCTCTAAACTAAACAGTACTTTTCTTCTTATTATAATCTTCACGTCTCTAAGAATTTTCCTCATTTTGCCTTGGTCATTCCCCTATTCCCCTGCTTACAACGCACAACACCCAAGGTGACGGTTTCCCTCCCACTGATCTACACAACAGCACTCAGTATTTCTACCTGATTCCCTACCCCCATTTCTCAGGGGTCTCTTCACTGGCACTCTCACACCATTAACATGTCACCAGTTACAAATGGAAGGTCTGGACGCTGTTGATGTTTTCTCTGCTGCCTGCCAGGTGCAATTTCCACTGCGCCCTGGCACCCTGCACCCTCCTGACAGAGCCAGTGCCCGTTTCTTCTGCCCTGTGATGGTCCAGGAATGGGACAACCTCCTAATACTGCCCAGCTAAGTCTGGTTTTGTCTCCCATTCATCTGGGGCTGCTACAGAGGTGAATTTCAGGGGTATAACAAAGCAGCTTCCTTTGCACTGCCCTGCAGTAGATGTCAGCACATTTTTTCTCCTCCCTAACAAATAGAGGAAGTTTTCAGGGGCACAAAAAGAAGATGGGCAATAAATACCCCTCCCTAACATGTCCTCAGGGCAGCTCCTATCCCTGACCCAAGCTCCTTCCCAAGCACCCCCTCCCAGCCATGCCCCCTGCCCTTCCCCCTGCGATGGATGTTGGGCAATCCCAAAGTGCATTCAGAACTCTGAAGTTCCCTGCTCTTTCCCTGTTGTGCACCTCACCGAAACTCTGAGTTCCCTTTTCTCCTGCCAGCAACCTCCTCAACTCAATTCACCAACCCTCCCAGCTGCCAGCTATCCAAAACACTGGTCAGAAGTCTCCCTGAGCTACTGTCCAGAACATGGGCTCTGGATGGAGCAGTGACATCGACAGGAAAGGCCCCTCTGACTTCAGAGGGGAGCTAAGGGGAAGGCAAAAAGGGCCAGAATTGCAGCAGTAAGAGTGGGCTATGGATGGCTGCCCAGATCAGCCCAGGCTGCTGCATCAAACTCACATATCATGGTTTTCTCTTCTCATGGTAGACAGCAAGGAAAAAATTAGCAACTCTGGAAATCAAGACTTCACATGGTTGAAAAAGCAGTAATTGAGATCCTCACTGTCACCAAACAGGCCCCTGGTTCTTGGAAGGCTTGGGTGATGCACTGCAGTAGCACAACTCTCTGATGGAGATACTTACCTTCTAAAGAGCAGTGCAAAATGAGCTGCTTTCAAACCCACATGACAGATGCAAATACCTGGTCTGATGGGAGTGTTTTTCTTTTGGCACTGCCCCTTCCCCCCCCAGTTATGTATTTCTCTCCTAACTCAGAGCTGACACAGTGGGAAGAAGGATAATTGGAGTCAGAGTCAATGTTCTAGTCGACCTGGAATAAAGTATTTTATTTTGGTTTAGTTTGTCCTCTTTTGCACTTTTAGCTGAATATAATTCTGCAGAATTAAATGTAGTCTCAAAATACCATAGAGACATGCTGGTAAAAGAAACACAGCAGCTCTTCCTTCCCCATCCCTCAAAAAGAGAAAAGAAACCATGACTTCTCACCAGGAAAATTCTCCAAGAAACCTTTACAAATCCTTTACAGAACCCTACAGACTATGAGAAATGTCACCCTTGCAGCTCTGCTGCACACTCAGCAGTGAGCCCACCCTGCAAGCCAAGGGCCATGTCTGTGTCTGGAGGGGAGCCCCAGCAGAGAGGACCCTGCATCCCAAAGCAGCATCTCCCAGGGAGATACCGGAGGGCAGCAGCCCAGGCAGGGGCCTAGGCCCAGCCCTGGTGCCCATCAGGCTCTCCACTGCTCCTCCAGGTTTGCGGAAAGCCTGGAGCTGACTCCCGAAGGACAGAGTCCTGGGGCTGCCAAAAGGGATGAAACAAACAGAGCAGAGAAAGACACGAGAAGCGGGAGCAGATCCTGCTCCCTCAGTGAACGTGACACTCCCGTGGCTGGCGGATGGAACAGGCCTGCTGTGGCCCTCCAGCGAGCTGGGTCTTGCAAGCACTAAAAATAAGCCACCCCTTTCAGGAAAGAAAGAAAGGAAGGAGAAAAAGAGACTGTCACAAGGCCTGGCTCCCAGTCTGGTGCCTGAACACCAGAACACTCTGATCATGGGGGGGCTACCACAAAAGAACAGAGGAGGGTGTTTTTATGCTCTTCTCCACAAAAGATAAAGGACAAGAAACGAATCTTGCAAAAATAAACAAGCAAGAGGGAAAAGGAAGCTTTTTTGTGTCCAGTTTCAATACAAACATGGTTTTCAAGTTAAAAAGACTATTTCCCCCTTCCCTTTGCCCTACAAGTCTTCTCCTCTTGTGTTTCCTTGCAACAACACTACATAAATCTGTGACTGATATTTCTTTAATGGTTATTTTTTACTGCTTCCATAGTTCTGGAAACATACACAGGCACTTCGCAGCACAGAGACAAGGTCTCGGCCCCAGAGGATACATCTGCTGTGATATTCATGTCCACTGCACAACACTGAAGCTGGATTTTGTTGCCCTAAAAGCACCCTTCATGTGCTCTGAAATTCAGGGAAGCTCTCTGACAGCCAGACAGGGAAATACAAAGCAGGGAATCTCACCAACAGACCTGGGAGACATACCAGAGGGCAGCCTGGGCATTGCAACCTTCTCACATCTCCCCACCTTGCACTAAAGCATCTCATTTAACCATATACTACACTGGCATGGGTGAAATTGCAGTGGAGCTGCTGTGAGAACTGGGCATAAAACATAATGAAATGAGAGCATGGAGGAGATGGGAAATGGAAAATGAGCATGGGTGGGAAGTTAGGCCTTGCAGATGGGCAATACTTGTCCCGTTTTCCATTCAGAAAACCTGTGAGACTCAACTTCCATCACAGATAAGAACTGCCAGAGGGGAGACTGAGCTGAGCTCTGAGGCAGAAGCTGTTCCCTGGGAGGGTGCTGAGGGGCTGGCCCAGGGTGATGGCCCAGAGAAGCTGTGGCTGCCCCATCCCTGGCAGTGCTCAAGGCCAGGTTGGACACAGGGGCTTGGAGCAAGCTGCTCCAGTGGAAGGGGTCCCTGCCTGTGGGAGCAGGGGCTGGAGCTGGAGGAGCTTTCAGGTCTCTTCCCACACAAACCAGTCTGAGCCTCACACAGTATCTTAGAAGTCTTAGCTCCTCCACTCAACCCTGTTCTCTGTCACTGGCCAGCTGGTCTGGGGTGCCACAACCAGCTAGCCACAGGCAAATAGGCTGTAAGAGCAGGAGAGAACCATCCATCATTCTCCTCATGGAAAGCCTGCTTCTTCTACAAAGCAGGCAGAAGTACAAGGCTTGTATGCTGCTAGACCAGCAGCTCCAGCTCAAGGAAAGAAGCAAAGCACTAGTTCCAACCAATCTTCCAGGCACTATCCTCTCTATCAACCCTCAACATCATCCCTCCTCAATAGCTCTCCAGCCAACAAAACATCCCTGTGGTTACCATGAACTGCGCCTACCAAGAGTCCCAGCTGTGTGGAGGCTTCTGCCCTCGTTCTGATTGATCCATGCGTCACTAAGCCAGGCTGAAAATTACCTTAGTGACATTGAGTCTTTTCCCTACAGAACCTGCTTAATTAAATATTGAAAGAGCTATTACCTTTAAGGGATGCCTTTGCACTGTCTGTGTCCATTATTTATAACATAATGTATTCATTATGCACTTTATCCCATGCTCCTATCTGCTGATCTCATAACAGGCACTCAAAACCAATTTTGAGCAATTAATCCTACCTTAATTACAGACAAATATATATATGGAAGCCTCAGGACACCTCTTTCTTATATTTATTAGAAGTAAGTAAGCACACCTAGAACTAAACCTGGTAATGGGGAAAAGGAAGACAAAGCCCAGCACCAGCCCTGGGAATCCCAGAAGTGGAGGCATGTTTTAAACTGCCACAGTAGAACTGCCAGATTTGCCTGTCTGGAAAAAGTAAGATGCGTCCCACACCAGGCTCCTTTAAATGCAACCGCAGCACCAGACACTGCCTCCTCCATCCTGCTTCTCTCCGCGCTCCAAGCCGAGGCTCACCACCCCAAACACCTCGCTATCCCTGCCTCCCGCAGATCGCTGGCACGGCATCTTCCCAGTCAACAGGCATCACCACGGAGCTGCCTCAGGTTGTCCCTGGTCCTCTCCTCCAGCTGGGCGCCAGCCCATTACTGCGCGCAGATGTGGCTGCGCAGCCCCAGCTCACCTTAGCGGATGGGTGCCAGCCCCCAGCTGCCCTGAGGAGGACACATGCACTGTAGCAGCCGCTGCCCTCCTGCTCGTTTGCTGCTGCTCTGTACCACCAGAGTGACCGAAGCAATGAGCTGTGGGGCTCCCCCCAGCAAGAGCCCGGCTCTACAGCTTTGTGCACAGCTGCTGGCAGCTCCGGCATCTAACGCAGCCCCTCCTGCTCTCCCCCCACATCCATACAAATGTGAAGCTCTGGAAAAAACCTTTCAAGGGTTGGAGGGGGGCGAAAAAAGGGGAAACGAAAAATAAAAGAATCTCCAGACACAAGAAGGAAGCACCTCAGAAATTTCCACATTTCAGCTTCTGGAGGAAACACAGTCCGTGATTTTGGAAACACAATTTCAGCTCTTCTCTGAAGAGCCCTGCTAATGTAGAGGAACAAAATTACAATCATCAACAGTCACACTTCGTGCAACTTCACTGCCTCACCAGAACTAGCCCATATGCTCAGCATCCACACCAGGAGTTCTCACACTACAGAGGAGTTTGTCTTCTGGTCAAACACATCTGAGCACATGGGTCAGCTCTTGAACCAAGGCACACGGCTCAACAGAACACTTCCCTAATGCTCCAAGGATGCAGTGCCCAAGTGGGAAACAGGCTCCGTTCTGCCTCAGGAGCTCAGCAGGCACCCCAAGTCAGCTGCTGTAAGGGGCTGGAGAGTGGTATGAGTCCAGCATGAACCCAATTTAACTGCTCCACATAGGGAACCTCTGAGCAAGGGGGGAAAGGGTGCAATGGCAGGGGTGTGCTGCAAACACATACAGCATTCTATTGCCACAGGACAAGGGGCAATAGGTTTAAACTAGAAAGGGGGAGACTTAGCCTAGTTATAAGGAAGAAATCTTTTATAAGTGTGGTGAAACACTGGTACAGGCTGCCCACAGTGTTGGTGGATGCCCCATCCCTGGAAACATTCCAGGCCAAGCTGCATGTGGTTCTGAGAAACCTGACTTAGTTGGAGATGTCGCTGCTCATTGCAAAGGGTTGAACTAGATGAGCTTTGAAGATCCTTTCCAACCCAAACTATTCCATGATTCTGAACCACCAGTGAAAGCCTGACCAAACAGACCTTAAGGAGTAACTACAGCTCAAGAGCCCTGTTAGTCCTGATCTTCCCCTTTCTGCCTGAACAAGCAGGAAAGGGAAAACAGAAACAAGGAAGACAGTGGTCCATGATGCATTCTCAATATTCAAACCACAGAGAGCAGAGAACAACTCAGCATGCCCATTCCTGAAAAGAATTCAACAAAAATCCCCAGAACCAGCAAGGACTCAAAGAACAGTATATTTGTAATTCTCAACAGCAGAGAACACTATCACTGGATTTAAACTAGCCCTTAAGTGTAGGGTCAGGGTGACATCAGCATACAAACCTTCTGAAACATGCTGAAGGGGAAGGTCTGTACTAAGCCTTGACTGAAATGTGCAGAGACACCTTTGCAGCTCAGCCTGTCCCTACAAGCAGAGGATGCGAAGGCACTCCCTGTCCCAAGCGCTCACTGCACTCTCACTCCTTCCACTGGGGAATGTTTCCCTACCTGCTGAAAAGGGCAGACATAAAGGCAGACGCAAGCCCAAACAGGTACCAGCACCTCAGCCTTCCTCCTGCAAAATGAGCACTGCACAGCTCAGCCCCTCACTCACTGACAGGGAGGGCACCTTTCTGGTAAAATTCCAAACTAGAATTTCCCAAGGTATTTTAAGGAAATCAGTAACACTATAGGACCAAAATGCTGTTTCTGCTTTAACCACAGACCCTGGCACAAAAGGGTGGTACTGCACACCCCACCTGAACAAGTGCTTGGTTGAAACTGTCCCTTCTCTATAAGGCCGTAAGAGCAGCAGGGCCCTCACGCAGCACCACACATGCTTTATTTACCCGGAGTGAGACTGCGCAGAGCCGGGTTTAACTCCCTGCTCCGCTCGTGGCCCCTGCGGTGACCTTGGACAAGCTGTTCTGTCCGATTCCCAGCTGGGGACGGCTGGCCCTGTGCCAACCACAGACAATTTAAACATTTGGAGACTCCAGCGCTTGGGTCCTCAGGCTCCGGTGCCCAGCGGCTCCGGTGCCCAGCAGCACCGTGCCCACAGGCTGCCCGCTCACCAGGAGCTGTCAGGTGCATGCCAGGGCCAGGTAACTCGTGCTTCCCTGGAAAACACGCGCTTTCCACCAAAACACAACTAAAACCCTGTGTTCCTTTTGACAAAACAGCCCTGTGTCAAGGCTATAAAAACACAGGCAGTTTACAGGCTGTTGTGCATTAGCTGGTGTGAAATCCCTGGAGATTTTAACTTTAGCACACAGCCATGGGTGGTGACTGATGCTTTTTTCATCCTTCTCCTCTTCAGTTTCAGTATCTTTCCATAATCTTCTCACATTTCTCTGATCACCAGCAGTGCTCCTTCATCACACGGCGAGGCCGGACACCTGATAACCCCCTGCAAGAAGGATGGGCTTCAGGAGGGGCTCAGCAGCGACCAGATCTTCTTCATCACAGGAAGCTCCTGAGACTGGGGAACTATCACAGAACCCCAGCCTGGTTTGGGTTGGAAGGGACCTGAAAGCTCCTCCAGCTCCAACCCCTGCTCCCACGGGCACGGACCCCTTCCACTGGAGCAGCTTGCTCCAAGCCCCTGTGTCCAACCTGGCCTTGAGCACTGCCAGGGATGGGGCAGCCACAGCTTCTCTGGGCCATCACCCTGGGCCAGCGCCTCAGCACCTGAAAACAGGGAACAGCTTCTGCCTCAGAGCTCAGCTCAGGCTGCCCTGTTGGGGCAGGTTCAAGCCATTGCCCTTGGCCTGGCCCTACAGGCCCTTGTCCCAAGGCCCTCTCCAGGTTTCCTGCAGCCCCTTCAGGTTGATCCCCTGTAGATGGGATCTAAATAAAGGTGAAAAGTAGACCAATTCCTTCATCAAGATCCATCCTAGCAAGAAATCACCTCACCTGTGACAGACTTCCCTGCAGCAGCACCAAGGCAGTTTTCACACCAAGGCTGATTCACCTCCATGGGACACCCACCAGCATACCCTCAGACCTGCCCTGGCCACCCCTGGCCCTGCTCACCACAACCACACCAGGTCCTGATCCACCTCCAGCCACCCTCCCCATCACAACCCGGCCCCTGTGTACGGCAACACAGGGCCCAGGCTGGTGGGGCCCCTCGTGTCTGTTGCCATGCAGCCACCCAGCTCCTGTCCCTCAGGGCATGCACAGCCTCATGGCTCCTCCTTGGCCTCCTCTGACACCGGCTGGTCCATGGGTTCTATCTCACCAAAGTCCTGGAAATCCAGGGGGAAGGGAAACCAAAAAGCCATGCGGGAAAGCTGTGGGGGGCAGGTCACTGGTGACACACGCAGCCGCTCATTTCCAGGATAAACCACCTGGGAAGTGCCTCTCCAGAAGTCTTCTTACAGCCCTGTCTGCAGACCCAGCCCCAGCAGAAAGTGACACCAGCCACGGGCCATGGGACACCAGCTCCTGAGGTGTCCCAGCTTCATTCGTTCCCCCTGAAGCACTGCCTGCCTGCAGTGGCACCAAGGGAGCCCTCCTGCAGCCTCTCCTTGGATCACTGCTTGACTCAAGAGGCTTCCACATTACCCAGTTATGTTCTCAGGAAACTTCTGATCAAGCCTGATTTGATGCTGCCTCTGATTTAGTGTGAGAATAAATCCAAAGAATGTGAAACTCCTAATTCATTTTACTTTGTCAGCAGTAAAATTAACTTAAGGGTTTAAGTATCGCCTCTTCTCCTCCCTCTCCTCCAACACACTGCTTTCTAAGGAGTCCCCAACAAGAAACACCCTGACATGAGCACAACTGATGTAATCTGTTGAAGCAGCGTCTCATGAACAAGCAAGCTGTATGTGACAGTCCACTGGGTTGGAGGGAAGCTCCCTGGCACAAGGGTGTTCTTAGCTCTGTTTTCACAACAGAGCTGATAAGAATTCCAGCACCAGCCAGTACATTCCATACTGTGGCAGGATGGTCTGTGCTCACCTAGACCTGAAATGCAAAACCTGTGCTCTGTCAAAAGATCTTAACTGTGGCACTGTACACTGGTGATGCCAAGAGACTGGTCCACCCCGCTGCCCAGCAGCCTACATCCTCAAGAGAAGTTTACACCACCCCATTGACATGATCTCCTCTTGCTGCACAGCTTGTAACACTTGTCCACAGGGTTCTACAGGATCCTCTGTCCTGAGCCCTGCAGCAGCCCCATGGTACCTTACTGCAGAGGAGGGAGCAGAATGTACATCTCAAGTATACAAGATCATGGCCAGAATCCTCACCAGCTCCTGTACAGCGTGGCACTTACAGAGCATGAAAACAAGGCATTTAACAGCTTTTTCCTACTTGTCACCACCCTGTGGAGTTGCACATCATACATACCTACTCATTTTTAACAATGCAGATCAAATGCTATGAGCCTTTTAGTACACGTTACTGTGTGTAACATCAACTGACATGGCTTATGTGCCTGTTTCCCCTAAAATGAACTGCTGTGCTGCGTCAGAGCATGCAATGTTCATCTGAAAGAGTTTCTTTCTGTTCTGTTCTCCCTGTGAGCTGGCAACAAAACACAAATCAACTATCATGATGAGGTGCACTGAGAATTGGAAGGCAGATCCCCTCAAGAGGAGAAACCAGTCCATGTAAGGCTTGTCTCTCCTCCTGCTTTATGTTACAGCATGTTCTGGCCATCTTAGGGAATAAAAACAGCTAAGTCTCTCTCTCAATGAGAATTATAGCAGACCCTTTAGTTGTTTGCAGTTCAGTTAGCATGGTTTTGGCTTGCACAGTGAAAAGATTCTTTCCCTGGATTTAGCAGGCTCATTCCTAATCGAGCTACTATTTGCTTGCAGCTCCCATTTGATAAGTGATGCCTGCTGCAGGAGCAAATACCAAGGACGAACCTTGACATACCCAACTTTTCCTTAGGAGAGCACGCTCAGCACTATCCAAACACGTCTTTCTCCTCTTCCACCACCGCAACAGATGAGACATACAGTGCTCACACACAATGCCCTACCTTTTAAAACCTCAGCCACTGCAAGGCCACAAGAGACTTCCCAGGGCTGATCTGCAAGGACATGTCAGAACGTTATGACTGATGCGTAAATCCATCTGCAGATCTGCACTCCATCTGGTATCCATCATCCCCGTGCCAGCAAAGTCCCACACACTCTTCTCGTATCTCAGTTTCCCTACTTTACAATTTAAGGACGTGCTCACTCACCTCATTTCCTCTGAAGAAACTGTGGACTGAAGAATGCTTGTGCTGGGAAGGAGCTGGTTAACTTCATACACACATGAGCTCACCTGAAGTCAAGCACAGCACTTCACACGCTGCATGTTCAGCACTCGCCCCTAGGTGCCTATGGACCCATAAACATGGCTGCTGGCCCAAGTACCGCACACACTACTGCAGGTGCAGGAAGGTCAGACCAGGCTGTGAAGCAGAGCCACCCCACACAGCTGCTCGCTCACAACTCAGCACAGGAATGATGCAAAGCAATGAGATCCTGCCTCCAAACCCACCCTGGCACTCCCTATTCTCTCACAATGAAAGGTGTATCCCTGGCCTGCCAAATGATAGAAGACAATGCAGAACAGGAGGTATGGCAGGAGACACACACGCTCTCCTCTGGGCCTGCAGGCAGCTTCCAGGTCCCAGGCAGGACCTGGGGACCATCTGCTTCCCATGGGCAGGGTTTCCAGGCAGATGACATTAATCCTACCTCTTCAGCAATCCCTGGTCACCAAAAAAGCCCATAAAAGGCAAACACAGTCCCAGCAAGGACTGTCCCACACAGCCTTCCCCCTGGACACCACATCTGAAGTCTTCTTCACCACCCCCCTTGTTGAGAAGAGCAAGACCTAGGACTTGTCCCTGGAGCCCTTGGTGCAGTACTCCTTGTTTCAGGGATACTGCCAAAAAGATCCAGTTTAAACATCTTCAGTCCACATCAAGTTTCAGCTTTTCACCCAGCCTGAGGTTGTCTCCAGTTACTATGTGCTTCTGAGCCCTTCCTGCTGAATGCCATGTCCCATCCTGCTTCCTTTCCTTCCTTATCCTTCTTTACCCCCAACAACAAAACACACTGGAAATGAGAAATTCCCTCATTTCCAGAGTTTTCTCAGCCTGCTCCCAAAGAAAAGCTTAGCATCTAGAGATTGTACCCAGTTTGTGATTAAATCTGTGTTTATCTGAAATACAGCCATGATACAGTACAAACACACTGACTGCATGTAGTTAATGTCTCACAGAGGTACAGATGCTCCTTTCATGTAGTCGGCTCCACCTCCAAAGCGATGGAAACACCAACACCTGCCAGAACCCCCAGATACAGGGGGTTCATCCCATAGCCATCTTCATACCAAAGCAACTCCATTGCTATTCAATTTCCAAGCTGACAAAATGGATCTAAGTCTTGGCAGAACAGGCACTTTTCAGACTGCTGTAGAGATTCAACCTTCTGTGGAAGACAACACTAGGAAAGACAGCAGAAGCTTTGCTGGTAGACATGATAAAGGGAGATGGAACTGCCCCTTAGGGGTCTTGAGTGGCTAACCGCAAGCTTCAAGTCAGGAAGCCCTTGGCAGTAAATAACACAAGGACAGGCTGATCAGAGCTGGAGGAGTCTGACAGTCCAGCAATGATTCCATGGGAACGGACAGGTAAAACACCTTCATCCCTTTAGGGTCAGCCAGGAACCCATTCATGAGCTGCAAATTACACACATTTACAGCTTCCATTTTCACAGGATTCCCCTTTGAGGCTGTGAGTAATGCAGGTCTGATGCAGACCACCTCTGTGCCTGGCAACATCTTGGAGCAGATTCTCCTGGAAGGCATGCTAAGGCACATGAAAAACAACGAGGTGCTTGGTGGCAGCCAGCATGGCTTCACTAGGGGGAAATCCTGCCTGACCAATTTGGTGGCCTTCTATGATGGGGCTACAGAACTGATGGAGAGGGGTAGAGCAGTTGATGTCATCTACCCGGACTTGTGCAAAGCGTTCAACACTGTCCCACACGACATCCTTGTCTCTGAATTGGAGAGACA
>NDXB01004327.1:40346-52307 GCA_002631895.1 Agapornis roseicollis | reverse complement strand
AAAAAAAAAAAAAAACAAACCAACAAAACAAAACCAACCCAACCAAAATACAAAAACCCCACAGAGAAACAAAACCTAAGCAAAACCAAAACAAAATAAAAAAAAAAAAAACAGAACAAACCAAAAAATCCAAAACACAAAGGTACTGAAGTGAGTTCTTAGTCTGCCTTCTCAAACAGCAGCACTTCTGCAAAGCTGCACCTCGTTCTTCTTCAGATCTCTTTTCCACAAGCCTTCCAAGAAAACTTGACAATGCTTTGGCTTCCGGGGACTAGAGTAGTAGTAGTATTAATCACCATCACAATCATCACTTCAAGATGCTGGTAAAACACTTGATTATGACACAGTATCAAAAGATCTGATGGCAGCCATTGAAGTTGGCATGCTCCCCCTTCTCTTGAGACATTGCTTACACCACACCAACATAAAATGCATATTCCTATTCAGTGAGTATGAATAAATTGTGTAGTGTGTGTGTCCCTCAGAAGCCACCTTTAGTTGCCAGTCTTGCTTCTACAATGAGGACTCTATGGTGTGAGAAGAAAGGAGGCAGTCAGAGCAAGGACAGTTTACATTTAATCATTTCCCCCTAAGGCTTAGGTGATAAGGGTTCAACTTCTGCTGGTAAAGTTGGCTTTTTAGATGGGGTTTGTATTTACACTGATCAGGAGCTGGGTTTTCTAAATTAATGTTGTATGTGCATGTATTTGACACTTTCTTGAAGCAGTTATAAATAGCTTGGCTAAAATCTGTTTGTTCACAGCTGTACCCTTCCAAGCCTTGCTGCTTCTGCCACATGGTGGCAATAAAGGCACAGGGACAGTGGTGAAAAGCAGTCAAGCTGCGTCTGTATTCATTGCCAGTGCGTATCTTGTTACAAAGCCTAAAATGCCAGTCCTCTTAAGATAATACAGCATCCAGAATGTCTGGCGTAAACCAGTGTATGGCTATGCCACGGCTGTTACATACTCCCTTTTCTTGCCTAAAGAATAGAGCCACGTGCAACAGCAGGGCAAGGAGGAGACAAAGTCTAGAAGCCAAATGAGCATCTGTGTGGGTAGGTGGGTTAAAATCCAGTCTCCATCTGGCACATGCCTTTGAGTTTTCTGCAGCGATAGCTGTGGAAATTGGCTCCACTTGAGGTCCAGCATGATGCTATTCCTTGAGGCAGGAACTTACAGTTATTTTCTGTGATTAGTTAATGACTAAGGTAGAGCCCCTGAAGTCATTGCAGTTGAGCCGGAATGGGACTGGACCAAGCTGTAGTTCCAGAACAGTAAAAACAAGAGCTACACAAAGAACTAGCATATGTGGGCTGAAATACAAAATTGTGGGAAGGAGGGTTTAAGACCATATTTAGCTGGAAACTAGAGTGTTTTAGGAAGCAAGCAAAATACAGTTAGGAGGTATTTTTGCAGATTTAATATTTTATTTGGTATTTAGGAAGAACTAAATTCAGTATGTTTTAGGATTTTTTACGTTGTTGGTTTTACTTTTTAAATACCAAGGAGTTGGGGGTTTGTTTGTTTTTAATTTTAAGTAGGAGATGAGTCATTGAAAGTGATAGTCTAGGGGAAAATAAAAAGATTTAAATATAATACTTCAAATGCTGCCTTTACAAATATGTATAGGTTTTCTCTGGTGCTTTTCACATTTTACTTCTTAAGCCTCAGAATGTACACAACACCAAAAATCTTAATTGAAAGGCAATCTTTGGTAAAAAAACAAAGTGCAGTTCTAATAAGGCTGCATACTCTCGTTTTCAATTTTGCTGAGTATTGCTTTTTTGTGTAATCACAATCAATGAAGCAATTCATGAAGTCAGTCATTACTTGATGAGCAAAAGTAAGAAACTCTGGTCCTTTGCTCATTGCTCTGAGATTTGTATATATTCCATGTGATAAGTGAAAGAAACTGCTTTTAGAAAGCAAAGTGCAGCATTCAGTGTGATGTTGAGCTTGCAGTGTGAGTCCCTAGGACCAGAATTTTGTTGGCATGTTGACAGATACATTCCAAAAGTTAGGAGAGAAACAAAGATCACTGTGTTCATGAGTCCTCCTTTCCAGGGCTGAGCTAGCTGTAGAAATTAGGATGTTGTAGAAATAGTGATGGAAGTTGTGTATGTGATTCTGTTCATGTCTTTTCATGACTGGTTGGAAAAATGGTTGGCTCTTGATTCCCTCAGTTATTTTGCTGAAAGACCCAAATCTAGGCAAGACAAAGGTGGTGACAGCTGGAAAAGAAAAATCTGAAGGGCAGCATAAAAATGCTGTTAGCGGAGTATAATCTGTGTTTCTTTTCCAGCTGGTGCTGTTGAAAATCAAAGTCCTCTAAGCTTCAGGACCTGAAATGGACAGGATTCTGACATCTGCCCTGGTCTATAAGTTTTCAATATTTCTACATTAGCATTATGGTTAAGCATGCAGAACACTGGAGAAACATCTGGCATGGACTTAGTGACTTCTAGTTGAGAAAGAACTTCTTTAACACCTTTCTTTGGACATCTTGCTCTTCATCCTCCTAAATTGCTGTAGGAAAGGCAATCAAGCTGACTTTGTGTTTTTGTTACCAAGAATTTGCAGAAGCACAAAGGTTGTCTGAGACAGGGTGATGGCAGTTTGAGTATGAGAAATGCAGAATAAGGATAGTAATATGAATGATTGGTTGGTTTTGCTACTGTGGTAAGCAATTGCCTAAGGTCAAGCACAGAAGGAATTAATTCTGACTGTGTTTACAAAAAGTCCATAGATTTGTCCAAAGATGAGTCCAAAAACACTTTAGGGAAATTTTCAGTATTGAGCAATGAGTGCAAACGTTGGTGCCTCTGGTTGGTTGGTACTGTTTTGTTTTGCAAGGTAAAGGTGGTTTCCAGTAGTTTCTGCCCATGTTACAAGGAAGTACAGTCTCATCTGGGAAAAGAAGGACATCCACATACTACAATTCTTTGTAAGTACTTGGTAGCTGAAAGCAAGCTGCAGTCTTGAAAGGCAGGTATTTGGTACCTCAGTCATGATAGTCTTTGTTCTTGAAACTGCGAAGATCCTGACTGATTACCTTTGGCTGATGTGAATGTTTATATACCTTATTCTTTTCTGAAGGGAGGGGTACCTCAGTTGTCCCCAGCATCAGGTCTTTGAAATGGAAGAGAACAGGAGTGGCTGTTATGTACCAGGGCACGGGGAGGTGTGTCAAAGGCTACTTTTCCTGGAGGAGCAAGGAAGGAGGAATGTACATGGGGTGTGCACAGAGAAGTAGCAGACACTCTGCATGCATTTAGTGATTACTTGTCTGGATTTGTACTTTTCAGTTCAGTAGAGAATGGGAGACCTCCAGATCCCGCTGACTGGGCTGTTACTGATGTTGTGAATTATTTCAGAACAGCTGGATTTGAAGAACAAGCCAATGCTTTCCAAGAACAGGTAAATCTGTTAGAAAACACCTATTGACCATCATCAGTTTCTCAAATGGCACATTTTTGTCATGGACTTGGTTATATAATGTCAAATGGGAGTGGGAAATCCCACATTAGTGGAGGGTAAAAACCTATGGGACTATGGTCTCTGAGTAATAATATTGTTCAACAAGGTGTGAATGATGGGTTGGAGTTTGACTAAGAGAGTCATGTGAAAGGTGATGAATCTAAACAAATTTTCTGCCTTGGCCTCAGTCTTCTTGTACAACCCACTCAGTTTCACTATCTTGTTATTTAAAATGTGAGTGGTAATTCCCATCTTCCTTAGTGTATTGTATAGATACACTTATGACTATTTATACAATCTAGGGCACCTAAGAAGCAAGTAGCTTTTGAAAACCTAGGATAACAAAGGGGCTGCTGAGTTGCATTAAACTTAGCAGTGCAAGCGAACAGGAAAGGACAAGTTGATACTAAAGAAGAATAATCTTAGGCACTGGAGCAGCATGTTTTTCTGAGAAAGAGGCTGGGTCTTCACTTCTGGTTCATGTAACTGCTGATGCTAATGGATGGCTTCTTTTGGTAGATTTGATGAGCAAAGAATTTAATAGTTACATGGCCCCTTGCAACTCACCTGTCAGCATGCCGGTAAGGTGTATTACTGTGTGGAATAGGAAGCTGGCTTATTTGGCCTACAGCTCACCTGTCCCATAGAGAAGAAACTTACATCTTCAGATAGTTGGTTCAGCACCTTCCCTAGTAAGTCTGTAGGTTTGTGTGCAACTACTAGGAAATTATTTAAACAACACCTGTATCTAGCTATCAAAACAGATGTCTTGACCTTCCAAGGCACTGATCTAGTACAAGTTAGGGACAGCTTTGTAGGGAAACTGTAAAGCTAATATGAAATGCCATTACTGTTGGTCAGGTTAATCATGCCAACCTTCAGCACCTGGACTGTGAAGTCCCACGAGATTGGAATCAGTGACTATGACAATATCTAAATTTACCTCTTTGTTCTTGCAGGTTAAAAGCCTGGTGTTGAGTAGTTCTTTTGCAGGGTGCAGAGAGAAGCTCTTTCTGCGTGTGCTACAATTTTTTCAGAATTTGGAGATGGGTAAATAGGCAAAAAATTTGTTTAAGTGTATCCATTCCTAAATGCCAGCATCCTTGTCTCCTCCACTGCCCTGGAAATGTGGTTTAAAAAAACACACAGGCAACATAATTACAACCTCTGGGAGCTTTTTCCTCATACTGGCAGATACCTCTGACTTTCAAATAACCTCTCTGCACCTCAGCTGGCTTGTCAATAATACTACAGTATTACTACTGATCTAACAGCAGCAAGGTGAGACTAACTCACGAGGTTTGGCAAAGCAATTTGCAACAGTCTGCCGGAAAGCAGCATAGAAGTAGAGTGTAAAGGTTTTATTAGTATTCTGCAGTGAGGGCAAGTGGCTTCAGGAGGATAGCTGAAGTAAGCTGCTTTTTAGCAATGTGTTGCCAGGGCTCTGCTAGGGAAGCCATGGGCAGAAATGTGGCTGTGATTCCACTACTAAGTTCACTTTATGCAAAGCCTTAGAGAGGGAGGCTAAAAGCTGCCATCAAGATGCAACTAGGAGATGTGAGGCAGACACAGCAGAATTTATTGCCACATCCTTCACTCTCCGTTCCCTTAGCAGCACGAGGAGCAGCAAGTACCTGGTCCTCCATGCCAGCTCTGCCAGCCCATTCCTTGTCTGCACCAGGAACGGTTCCAGAAATAACCCTGTTCCTAACCTCTTACTGGTGGTTGTGTTCAGTTTCTTTTATGTTGTATACTAGTCACTAACTTTGTGTGCTTATGGCATTTGTTAAAATCCCCCAGGCATTCCAGGTATGGCAGTGCTATCAGGTTCACTTTGAACCCTTAGCTGTCCTCAGTCTATAGTTACCAGGCATGCAGCTGAAGCTCTGTCCATTTCCATTTTAGTTTGCCATTTGTACTGCAGCTTGCCTGGGTCCCAGAAACCCAAATTAACTTGATCTGCTACTGCCCTGAATATGTACAAGAAGGTGAATGAGGTTGTAAATGGTAATGGAAAGTATTCTGTTTCACCTATAACAATGGGAAATTGTTTTTCACTGGTCTGCTTTAGTAGGGGTAGCACAATGGTTTCCTTACAAAACATCCATAGCTCAGAACATAATAATGAGATCTGTTACTACATTCAGCTTTTGCACAGCAGTAACTGAGTCCACACTTCTTTTGATGAATCTGAATGCATCTGGACTCATCCAAAAAAGTGGCTCAACGAATTTTTAAGACTGGATTTTTTTTCTCACAATGTTTTAAAGAGAAGGAGAAATCATTTTAAGTACTGCAGAATGTTTTATTAAAACTGTGTTGTAAGTGCTGGTAAGAAGTGATGATTGTATGATGATTATACATTATTCCTTCTTGGAGTTTCACTGATGTCAGCAAGTCAAAAGAGCTCACTGATGAAAACAGGTTCAACTTAAATATGTTGCCCAGTAACAAAAAAAACCCATAACATCAGAAAGCAAATCAGAGATGCCAAGAAGTTAGAGGCACAGGATAACCAAAGAGGAAAGCAGAGCAGATATGAGGGTGTGAACACCTTCAAATAACTGCTGCCTCTCAGTGCATGGCTAAGCTAGAAGCCCTGGGAGCCCATGGGACTGTGGCTCGCTCAAAAACTGAAGCTGTTTGCAATGTCTTGAGACACACTAGTGCTATGCCTGACTTTCGTTGTTGTCAAAGTGGCTTTTAGCTCTTAGTATTGTGACAGCCAGATAAGCCCAAGAAACCCAGTGTTAGTTTGCTGGCCTCACTGCAATGCCTTACCAGAAGGGGAACTAGGGTTTGATGCTAGCTTGTGACCACTGCTGCTTTCTAGCAGAGCAATGGCATGGGGGAGCATGTGAGCATGCTGGCTGCTCTGCTTTCATGTTATCTGTACTGTAAAACCTTGCAGTTCTCAGTCACTTAGAGCAGAAAGAATGCTGGGTGAACTGGAAGCAAAACTGGTCCTCTGGTCATTTATTGGAGATAATATGCTATTGCTGCTGAGGTCATCCTGACACAATGGAAAATCACTATTAGCTCTATTTGTGCAGAGGGGACCCTCTGTAGATGACATTAAAAAGGCATAACAAAAGCTGGCATTGAAGTTGCATCCTGAAAAAAAGTCCAGAAAATAGAGAAGTAGCAGAGAGGAAATTTGGGAAGTCACCAAAGCATACAAAAGCTTACCTGATACCAAAACTGGACTGACTAATAAATGTACAAAAGCAGGTTTAAGTGGAAAACTAAAAAGAAGTGGAAGAGCTTACAATACCCACAAAGATATCATTCATTTCTACACATATATGTTTAGAGAATCAGTTTTCTATTCATTTAAAGTTACCAACATTTCTAGAATCCATGGGGAACCATGTGGAAGAAGAAGGGAAAGGAGTCAATGGGTTTTTCCTGTTCTTGGAGTTTCCTCCAGTTCCAGGTACTGGATTTATTTCATTTGGAGGCGGTTCTTCCTCCATAGCATCATTGAATGACAACAGAAAATGCAACTTCAGGATAGGTCACAGCAATGAGCAAAATACTCACTGGTGTAAAAATTCCCACAAAAAGAATTGTGATGAATGGAAAAGAGAGGATAGAAACTGGTTTTAACTGTTATCATTCTCAGCAGTAACTGGAAAGAGGCACCTGATATAATTGGGTAAAAAGTTACTGGAAACTTTTTCCTTTTAGAACTACTTTTACACTGTGCTCCCCTGAGGGACCAGCAGTCATCATTTAAAGACATTCTGCCTACAGCTGACCTTTGAGTATGTTGTGGTTTACCCATGTATTTTGTACCTACAGTCATAAGAGAGATAAGTCTGGACAAATTCATGCTGAACTCTAATAACTCTAATGTAAGTCTTCCTCCTTTTATGTTGAGTTGTAATCAAGGATGGGATCTCTGACATTTCCAAGACAACAGTTAGTGTTCCAAACAAGCTGCAGTGGGATAAATTGATGTGTGATGTTTATAATCTTTATAAAAATACAAAATTTTGGCAATATATTATCATGGACAGCAACAATATATGCAAGCATTTGAACTGGTTGGTGGCTTTTGGTAACAAATTTAATAGTTGTGGTTATTTTGGTTATTTTGGTTTTGTTTGTTTGGGGTTTTTTTAGTTAAAAAAGAATGCAAAGGCAGAATCAAGTTCAGTCCGTATAGCAGGATAATGCCATAAAGCTATATACTTCTTTGGGCTAGGACAGCCCTGGGAGGTCTCACTCTGTTGTGAGACACCAGTCAATGCATTAGCTGTTGCTCCTGTTTTCTGAGTAGTCCACTGTGATTGAACTGTAGAGATGTGTAAAGAATGGTCCCATGTCTAAAACGAGACTGGAATTGAAAGGTGTAGGTTCTTTCTCTTCCATTTTGACCTTTGAGAAATCATTTACAGGTAGTTTTCAAATATACAACAAGGCTTTGAAGGAAAAAACCCAAACCCTAAAGTCTACAGGATTTTAATCTAAATTGGTCAGAAAGCCAAGGTTTGAGGTTAAAACAAACAAACCCCCACAAAACAATCAATCAAAGAAGTTCCCTCCCATTGTTGAGTTTCACAGTAGTCTAAATAGTAAAAAGTAGTTCTAAAATTTCTGATTGCAGGAGTCTTCTCTCTTCCCCACAGGACACATGGGAGGGTTGGCCTTTTAAAGAAGGCATCTGAAGTTATTAACAGATACTGACTAGTCCAAACTTGCCTATCGCTGTCAATGGTAATTCTCCTGGAATGCACTTTATAAACTGCTTTCTTGAGAGTGTCCTTCTCTTAATGGCGACAGTTAGGCAATCTGCACATGTACCTATTAATTTGAAATAGATTTACAAAGAGGGAATTTTGAAATAAAGCTTATTTGGGTTTTGTGCTTGACTACACAGTATTTATGCTTTAGTCGGCACAAGTGAGCACTTGAAAAGCTGACAGCAGAATTTAGCAGCTATAAACACGGTTTAAGGAAAATAAAAGCTACTATTTTTTTTCTCATTGATCCTCTGTAGTAGTCCTCCATTTGTTGCATGACTGTTCTCATCTGTTAGATTTGTACATTTGTCTTTATACTCTTTAATTCTTCTTATAGGAAATTGATGGCAAATCATTACTCTTGATGACAAGAAATGATGTACTGACTGGACTTTCATTAAAACTGGGGCCTGCGCTGAAAATCTATGAATATCACGTTAAACCTCTACAGACACAACATCTAAAGAACAACTCTTTATAGCAAATTATCTAACTGGGGTCATGTTGTGCCTCAAACAACAAATAAGCAATTTGGTTTCATGTGGTGGAACTTTGTAAAGAGAAAATATATCTATTAAGAATTTAAACCAAACTATTATATATATCCTATTGGATAGAGTTGGCAATATACTATATACTGAGTCTGAACTGAGAGAAGTGGTGTGTATTTTTTACATAGTACATAATGATTTTCTCTTTTAGGAAGTGTCAATAAGCATGTTGAAATAGCTACATCACTGTATCCAGAACAAAAGGGAGGTATGTCAATCTCATTTTTGAGCCAGACATGTTCTTGATTTCACAAATTAAAATACCAAAAACCCCCAAACCCAAATAAAGTTTACATGCATCTTTGGGAGAGAGAAACCAATTAAGGTAGGTTTTGGTTTATACTAAAGACCTACTAAAAATATTGCTACTTGTAATTTTAGGATGGGACTGACACTTGCCAAGTCACCCTTTTTTGCAGAGGGTCTTATTTTGACCTTATTAAGGTTTACTTGTGGTATGCTGCAATGTTTAGAGCTGTGTATACAACTAACATAACCCCTTCGATAGCAGAAGGTGTTGCCAACAGGTGAAACTGGGTTGTGTAGTTTTTGCTGTCCTTTAAATTTTCAGCTTGTTTACACCTGGTTTTAATAGTAGTTCTGTGTAAAGTATAGATGGTTTTTAAAAGTTTGTGTTGCTTTGCAAAACAAAAAAAAAAGCTTTGTTTTATTCCTTTTTCTAATTTATGATAAGTTGGTTTTTAACATGCAGAAATCTGTAAAAAGAGTAAAATTCTGCACATTTCTAATATTGTCTGTTATTGGTGGTGTAATGGTTGATTTTTTTTTTTTTAATGCTTTACTTAACAGTTTGAATACTTGTTTTGAAACTGAAGGAAGCTGTCTCATCATCATACATCTCTGTTAAAAGAGAGTCTTGTTCAATCTGTTTGTACCAGTTCCCTATTTGATAGGTTGCTTGCTATATCCCAATAAAACATTGCTTATGTTTGGATTCAGCTTATTTTACAGATCTTTTACTTTCTCTGATTCTTTGTTGTGGTATATTGGAGCTCCTGGTTTTCTCCATTTTCACATTAAAAAGGTACCAAACCAACTTAATATTTTATGTTCTTGTGATTACTTTTAATACCACCTACCAAGATATTTAAAAACAGAATTATTTTTGCTTTTTCTTATCTAGTGTTATTTAGTACTGAAGGAGAAGCCCTGGTCACAGTTCACCAGTAACATCTGTGCTTCTCTTACCACATTCTAGAGCCATCAGTGGTGTAGAGGTGCTGTGCTGGCTCTGGTACAGCAAGGTGATTTGCCCTAAAATGCCTGAGAGATAGCCAGCCCATGGTCTATCTGTGTCTGGGCTCACCATCTTCTGGGGCCATGAAAGCTTTGTGATGACCTCAGAAGTTGGGATGTGAGGTTGCATCAGCGAGGCTTAGCAAAGGAACCAGGAAGTAGGAAATAAGCAGGAGAGTGGTGAAAGTGGAAATGGTATGGGAGGAAATAGTGAGGGACTGCAGCTGAGAGGAACAAAGGTAAAAAGAGAATGGTGTTCTCTGCCAAGTAGGAGCAGGATTTAGAAAGAGGAAGAAGAAGCTCCTTTAATCTCCTGCCAAGGCGGGGGCCCTGCCTTCGTTTCTGACTTGGCCAGGTGCAGGGTGTGATTGTTGATGCTGCAGTGCTAAAAGATTTGCTTTTGGTTTCTAGAGTTGAGATTTGAGAAGTGGTAAAGCCGTGTTAATAGGTATGCTGTACCTATTAATATTTACTTAGCTCACGTTATATGGTATAATGCATAAAGTATACACAGCAGCATGCTTTCCTGTATACTTTGTTACCTTGTACAATACATTTATTTGGAATTCGAGACACATGATAGGAGATGGGAATGTATTCACCATTTCTCTTTCTGTCCTTCATATTGTGCTCACTTCAAGTGTTGTCTGAATTCTGCTTATGATTTTATTTATATTTTGACAGTGTCCAGATGTACCTACTGGAAGTAGTGATCTTCCTAAATATCTTAATAGAGATTTCACTATGTTTATGAAAAGGATTATGTGAACCAGCTATGTGTGGCAGTTTGGAGATGCCTACCAGCCCTTTTTTTTGTAGGATTATTGTTGCAGGAGAATACATAGTGCTATGTTACTGAAGGATATGCATGCTTGGTGTGGGATTAACACATTTCATAGATCTATGGATGACATAAAATTAAAGCATACTTATTCTATGAGGGAGTAAAATCTCTACTGTAGCCGCAAGAGCGCATTTGGTGGTTACTGACCACTGTTTGTTCATTTAATATGTTTTAATGAACAAATGAGCTGCATTCAGAGACATGCAGATTGTATATCCCTTTTGATCAGCTCCACTAACTGGTTTGTACAAGTAGAGACCTAATGGGAGTCTTGCTGCAAAATGTGAAAACAAACTGGAAGGAGGTTGCTCAGAATTTTAACAATTATTTTTTCTAATGTCCCTGATCCGTATTGTAGTTTCCTGCTGTTCTCTGAGCTTTCTAATGCTGCTGCTCACTTTGTGCAGGTGACTGTTCTGATTTTCTCAGTTACATTCTCCTTGTTTTTTTCTATGAGAATAAAAAATCTTTTACAAAGAGACTGGTGGGTTTGAAAGAGGAAGTCAGAGCCAGATTATTTTTAGCTCCCATTTCTCTTGCAGAAAACACAGCTGCTGTTGAGATGAGGGAGCGACTGATGGGCATTACTGGGTACCCTGTCAATACTGCAGTTCTGCAGTCACAGAGTTTGCAAGAATACAGTTTATAATATGACCTTGATGTGCCTGCAGATAGGAGAGATCCTCCTCCTTAAAAGACCTCTCTGTGCTTTGGGTGGTGGTTAAGCTGCCAGTGCCCAACTGCTCAGTTGATGGTGGGTGTGAGAGTGAGGATAGTCTCAGTGCTGCAGATCAACTTGCTGTCACACTGAACCAGCAGTTTAAAGAGTGGCCTCCTTCTCCTAGAGGCAGTTTTAAAGGAGCATAACAACAGTCAGCATCTCTGCCCTGCTGCCTGTTAGCACAAGAACGGAGACATGTGCTACAGACAAGGTCCTCCTAATTCCCTTTCCCTCTTCTTACCCTTTTCATAATACCACTAGTGCACATTTATCAAAATCTTTCATAGCACTTTTAAAATAATTTGAAAGCAGGAAGACAGGTTGAGAAAGTTGGGACTTTTTAGCCTGGAGAAGGCTGTGT
>NDXB01004327.1:25263-40139 GCA_002631895.1 Agapornis roseicollis | reverse complement strand
GGGTTCAAACTTAAACAGGGGAGGTTTAGATTGGATGAAGAGAAGAAATTCTTTCCTGTTAGGGTGGTGAGGCACTGGAATGGGTTGCCCAAGGAAGTTGTGAGTGCTCCATCCCTGGCAGTGTTCAAGGCCAGGTTGGATGAAGCCTTGGATGGCATGGTTTAGTGTGGGGTGTCTCTGCCCATGGCAGCAGGGTTGGAACTAGGTGATCTTAAGGTCCTTTCCATCCCTAACTAGTCTATGATTCTGTGATTACAGATTCTTTTTTTTTTTGGTACAATGGTTGTAAAATACATATTAGTACTGTTCATCAGCTCTGATGTTCACTGTCCTCTCAAGCTGTGGATACACAATGCATAACATGTTCTCTTTGCATCCAAATATAGTAACAGGTACCACACATAAAGCACATACAAGCCTCCATATGTATGGAGGCTGTGGCTGTGTCTGTGTCTATCCACCAAGGTCACTTTCTCAAGCCAGAGAAAATGGATCTGTCTGCTTGCTGGTATCTCCCCTCCCTATGTGTTTCTTTAAAACAGTTTACTCTTATGTGCTGCACTTGTTCAACCTGTAGAAAATTCTTTGCTTTTATAATTCTAAGACAAGACTCAGCAGCTGTAGCAAAGGGAGTGGCTCCCCATGAGTCACTCCTAGTTAGAAATGGACAAGGCAAAATGTCACGTTAAGCTCTCACTATCAGTGATTACTCACTAAATAAACTCTTCTATCTTTTACCTGCTTTTTTTGACAGACTCAAATTCTACCAAGGCCTTGATCACTACTTCCTCTTTTTAAAAATGAGTATTCAATTGGTCAGTTATCTTCAACACTCCTCTTTTCACTGTCACACTTCAATTACAATCACAGTAAATTGAGAAGCAGAGGGTCTTACTTTCTGCGAGTCTGGGGGAAGCTACAAATGTGTTTTCCATTTTTTTAGTGGCACTAATATGTAAAATTTGAAGGCTGAGTCTGAGCAGGACCAGAAGAAAACATTATCTCACTTTCTCTACTCTCGTTCTTTATTTCCAAGTCAGAACTGCAGTTCCTTCCTTTCCAGGAAGGAGTTTTGGTCTGAAAGTCAGGTACAAAATTGACTGCAAATTTGCATGTCAACAATGTAACCATCACTGTCTCAGCAGACAGTGGGATGAATTGAGCAGTACAGAGAAAGTCTGTTCTGCTCTCTCACCTTCACCTCAGGGACAATTTACACAGGCAATGGACTGGCTTCTGTTTGCTCCAACAGAACAAGAGGACTTGACTGGTGCTGGGGAATGTCAGCCAGGAGAGCCCATCCATATCCCATTCCATCACACCAAAGGCCTCCATACACCATCTCTGTGTTGCTCAGTTTTGACAGCAGCTTCCCCTAGGGGTAGTGCAGATGGCAGTGGCTGTCATCAGCCTGCAAAGGCAGTCTTCCATTGGAATAATAGACAGACTGATTCAATACATAGCTTTAATGCCTATTGGGAAGGCTGACTTCTTTTCAATATGATAATGTAACAAGTTCATTAAATTGTTTTTTGCTTAGCCCCTATAATTTGGGAATTGTTTGATTTAGTGATGCTCCTTTGGATCCCAGATATGTATTCAACTTACTTCCAGAATAACATTATGTGGTAGATGCTGTAAATCTGGGGGATGGAACTGTAGCCTCAAACACCTGGAGAGCACCATGAAGACTGTAAGTGGCCCTTGGTTTCCATGTGAGAGTTCCACTGCTTCTGAAGGCTGCTGGTGAGTACAGGAGACCATTATTGTATTTATATGCTGCACTTGTGAGCATCTTCTTTAAAGGAGAAGTCAGCAGTTATAACTGCTGTATCATCAGCTGATCTGCTGATAAAGCAACAACAAATGTCTTAGCATTGGCAGGCCTGCACTCATCTCAGGATGTTCTCTTCGTCTTTTCAGATGATTGCTATAATCCAGCTGCCCCTCTATGAACACTGCAGCACTTGCTACACTGATGAATGCCCTTTGTAGCAGCTAAATCATATCAAAAAAAGGAGTGAAGGCTCATCATTTGCACTGATGTCTGATTCAAGAGTAACATTGCTTTATCTTGTACTGGTGGACTGCAGCAGGAAGAAGGAAGTAAAGAGTAAGGAACCTGTAGCTGAGTTTGTTCCCCAGCTGGTGGTCAAACCACAGGGAGAAGCGTGGAAGGGGGCGTGTGCAGGGGTGTAGCAATCCTGTTTCACAAGGATACTCCTGTTCTTCCTCCCTTCTGTATAAATACTAGGTGCCTGTTTGCTTGGGCTTCTCTACTTGGAAACATTGCAGGAGTACAAGGCCATTAAAACTTGAGCTTGTGACTTTCACAATCAGATGTACATGTTAATATGGGAATTCATGCCTAATGTCACTCTTGAGGGGTGGCAGAAGCCACCTTTAGTACTTGTGTGCTCTGAGTTCTGCTGTTATGCTTCCCTCTGCACCAAAGTTTTCTCTACTTCCCTTATTTTTCTACTTTTTTGTCCCTCCAGTGTTGCTTGGTTTGGGTTTTTGTTTCCAGCTGTGATGTAGCCAGATGGGAGAGATACTGGCTAAATATATGGGAGAGATGTCCTCACTGATTTATTATTTTTTTTAATTACTATTTTCTTCAACTTTGATTTGTCTGATAGTATTTACTATGAATGTATTTCCTCCCTTTTTTTCCTCCCCCTCATCTTTGTGCTTATCTTTTAGTGTCTCTCTCCTCTGTTACCTATATTCCACTTCTAGGCTGGCTCCTCTGTGCACATCCATCCACTGGGGCCTAGGCTACAAATGCTCATCCCCACAGGGAAGCACGCACTTGCAGCAATACCTAGCCTGCTATGGTCTGCTAACAGGACTGAATGATTATGTTTGCTTCTGCCACACAAGCCCATGAAGTATTCCTCCAGCTCTCTCTGGCAGGCACCTATAGGGTATGTGCCCCTTTCCTGGTTCTGTCCAGCACTTGTTTTTTTGTGAGCCTGGCAGAGGTTAACTGCTGTCCTGGGGTGTAATTTGGTGTGAACCTTGAGGAGGATGTAGCAGGTTTCAACTCAATGCTGTGGAGAGTTTGTAAGTCTGTAATTTATGTAACAACTAACACCATCTTGTGTTGTTTCTTATTTGATTGCCATAGATCGGTCATACATCATCAGATCTAGTAAGTGCTATTTATAATATCTTTTCTAATATATATGTATACCTTCTAATATATATGTATATATGAGACCAGCTTGCTATGAATGGTAAGGATCAATCTCAGAAAACAGTTTATATCATAATTATAGCTGAGATGTGAGTTTACATTTTTGATTCTATATCTGGAGACATTTAATAGGTTTCCTTTTTAGGTACAGCTGTGCACTTTCAGGAAGAAAATGGTTGGCTGTTGTATGCACACAAATTGCAGAATTCTAACTTTGAAAGTATTTACTTTGGGATTTGTAGCCAGAAATGGGGTTTTTTTTTGTCACTTCAAAGGTTTAATAGTGTTTTGGAAAACAGGTAGCCCGAATATACGTATAGAATAATACAGCCAGTGAAGACAGATCACTTGTACTGACCCTGACAGTGATACTTTATCTCTGTTTTAAAACCTGGCTAATGAGTTTAGCTAGTGCATTTTATCCGTGTGATATTGGTTGGTTTTGGAGCATGGTTAGCAACTGAGAAGGATTGCTGTTGGACAGTCCTGGGCAGCTATCGGAATTGAACAGAAACAGGATGTGAAAGAATCAGACACTAAAATGATTGTGTACATGAAACACCATATTTCTTGGTAGAAGGCTCCAGGCCCTAGAAACTACTGCAATGTCACCCAGGACCAGCAAGGTTCATGTTATGAGCAAGAAGATGTATTTAAAATGCTAATTCTGTGATCTGCTAGCTGCTGCTTATTTTCATCAAATGTAGCTTCACCAGCAAAGCATTACCGTTGCCTCTGAGTAAAATACAGTAAACAACTTGAACAGCTCCTCAGGACAAGAACTGAAACAAAAAATATCTTTCAATTAAAATAATGCAAGTCCATTGTGGAGACTGAATCTCATGAAGCCAGTGGAAACTTGATCAGGTTTCAGGCCCAGATAAGTCTGGCTAAGTCCCATTTCTGAGAATGATTGATGCTATTGTTATGTGAATCTAATTGCATATGGAAAATTTGGCCTTCTGATTGCTTAAGTATTTTCTTTAGAAGCAGTCTACCTATGTAAGTGACTTGAGTTTGCAGTGCTGCATCGAAGTGTGCTGAGGTGCCTTTAAAGACTTGATGAAAATCTGCATGTCTGTGAAGGTTTACAGAAACCGCATTGCATGAGTGTACATGTGTGCTTCTTGCCCCAGGAAAGTCTGAATAAACAACTACTTGCTGCATTGTGTCCTTGTTCTGGCAGGAAGGTTAGTCCACTGTTACCTTACAAGCCCACAAATGAAGCACAAATAGTAACAAAGGAAACTTTCTGCCTAATGCAATAAATTTCTCATAAGGTAGAGAGGAAGTGCATTGTGAAGATCTGCCTTGTTTAGAAAGAGGTAAATGCCAAAATATTCAGTAAGATCCTTTTTCATCTGTTTTTCCATCTACTGATAGTGAACTGTCATTTAGAACAAGACTGGTCACTTTTTGAGGTACAACTGGCTGAATTAAAACATATTTCTTTACTTGCAGTGTTTGCATTTATATATAGGTAGTAAATGGTTTCATTTCTTATTTGGTAAATAATCAAATACTAGTTTGTTCTTTTGATGTTGCTCTTTATTTGCCCTTAAAAGATACATTAATAAATTACAAGCACCTGAAAATGGCAGAAGTAGCAAGACATTAGCCCACAAGTACAATACAACACAATCTAAGGAGGTATGAAAGAATGTCCCTGGCAAAAGCTGAAAGTGTGGTAAATAAAACTTTTGGAATTTGCTAGTGACCAGAGAACAGCAAATCTGGGAGAGCCTCACTGTGTAATGTCATTTGTCCTGTTGTTTTTCAGGAGATATCTCAGACTTGTGAGCAGTGTCTTCCCTTTGCATTTGTTACATCTTGCTCACCAAAGCAAGTTCCTATCTTACAGAGCACCTCAAGATGTCACACAGTGCAGGACATGCTCCTCATTTTCAGTGCCTGTGAATTTAATGATTGTACCCAGAGGAATGCTAAAGGTTTGCTGAACTGAGAAGGCACAAAAACAACTGAATTGTGGTTTTCAAAAGTAACTGGCCAGTTCCCATTGATTTGCACTCTGTCACATGGAATCTGTGAAAATGACACTCAGAAAATGAGAACAGTGGCTTGAAGCTGTCAGAAGTTCTGTTTCAAATGTGGTAGCCTCAGTTTGCAAGATGAGAACTGTTGGCTGTATAGTTTTATCTCTATGTTCAAGGTTATCATCTGGCATAACTAAAGTAAGATAGATACACATTGTCTGTCTGACTAGCTTTCTCCCTACCCCTCCCAAAAGTAATAGGGTTACTTAGGTTGATTCCTGCCTGCTCAGAAGTCATGAAGAGATTATCAGATTTGGGAAAATTAATTAAATTTAGATAGCCCAAAACCTCAAACACCTCAGGGATTAATATAAAAGTAGTTATATAGTAACTGTATAGTCTGATGAGTAGCAGCAGCGGCCATGCAGTCAGAATGCATGCAGAGAAATTAGTCAAGAGCTGTTACTATTCACACCTCAAAGGAGATACGAGAGAGACTTTCTTTTCCTTTTTTTTTTTTTCTTCATTTCCTTCACAAAGAAATCAGTGTCTGATTCCCAATGCAGTTACAGGGTCAGAACCTCAGCCCTGTAGAGCAGTGTGGCATCAAAGGGTCATGACAGGTTATGTCAGTGAAACATCTGCTCTTGTGCCTGTATATTCATTTTACCAGAGGATCATTAATAAATAGAATATACAGAGTTGCTGATTTTACATGACAAAACCATGTTATAAACATTATCAAGTTAATTGTTTCATTAAGAGGTCTGGGAATTGCTGGTTTTAAAATTAATTTAATGTTTCCAGCTGGGATTTCCAAAAGAGCATAGGGGATTTTAATCTGCAAAGCACACTGAGATTGAGGGACAGACTTTGATTTCTGAATTCCTGAGGGTCCTTCAGAAACCCTAATCTCAGGAGTTCATAGAGGGAAAAGTAGTCAGCAGTGGAAGCGGTCAATAAGGAGTATATGTTGATAGGGAAGCCATACTACTAAGTTTATTGGGAAGGTGTGAGTGTAGTCAAGAACTTTAGTTTCTTTGAGCAGCTGCCAGTCCAAACAGATTTTGCCTTTCATCTTTTAGCATATGGACTTGTGCTTCTAAGAATGTCTTCCTGCCAAGTGTGCAAGCACAGGAGCCATAAGGAGTTTCCACTGGAACCAGAACCTGAGGGGGATGAGCACAAACAGAGAAGTCATTTCTGAGACAGGGATGTGCCAACACCATCACAGCAGAAAATACAGCTGTTCACCAATTCATAAAATCATGTCCAGGCCCTTTCCTTCTCTTACGAACATCAATGGTAAATGTTGTTATCTTAAGTGAAAGTGGATCTATAATGTCCACCTGAAAGACAGCAAGGGTAGGATAGTGTGGCAGCAAAATCACAAGACTTAGGGAGGGACACTAGAGCATAAACACTATAGACCACTGATGCAAAATGGAATAACCCAGATTCTCTCTGTCACAAAGGATAACATAACAGACTTTCAGCTGGGCTTGGCTGTCAGTTAGAGCAGCTGTAGAAGGAGGAGCAAATGTATCTCATCCCCTATATCTCTGACCGCCTGCCTGATCACAGGCTTATACCTTGTCCAATGGCCCAATGGTCCATGGCCCAATGGACTTTGGCTCCTAATGGCTACAAAAACATCCCTTCACTGCTCCTGTAGAGTGCTGGTCTTCAGTCACACAGTTAGCCTATGGTCTAGCTAATCTGCTTGTAACCCCACTGCACCAGGGATGCTCCCTGACAGCTCAGTGCTGCCAGTGGAGCAGGAAGAGCCATAGTGGGCTGTCTTCACACTACCTGGCTATGTGAAAGGATGCCATGATGCATTCTGCTTGGTTAAAAAACTGCACAGGTTGACATTATAACCAAAAGTCAAACCACTAGTGAAAACAGGAATGATTTTTCAGATGGTAGTCTCTGTTACAGACCCCTTTGATAGCCAAAGCATTCCACTGTACTCCTTTAGCTTTTCTCAACAACACAGAAAGGCAATTATCTTTCCTGTATAATCAGTGGAAATCTCTTTCAGAAGCAAGGTGGGGCTTTCACTGGGCTGGGAGAGAAAATTTGCTCCTTTTAACCCTGCTCTGTGTAGAACTGCTGCTATGCCTTAAGGCTGAGTATTTCTAGAGTCCAGGCAAGCTGGCTTAAAGCATTTACTTACTTCTTTGTCATTGGTCAAGCCTAGGTTCTTCATGTCTACAACATTGTAAAAAGTGTTGTTCAAGACGACTTCTATGACTTGTACCTGAAACAAAGACAATAGATGAGAAACTGAGTTAGGGCACCTTTTTAGCCAGCAGTCAGACAATCTTTTCACTTACTGTAAAGAAAAGCAATGCAAACACTCCCTCCCACCCCATGTATAGTCTATGGAATGTGTAGACAATGCTGTAGCACTCCTTTCACTTTTACTCATGCCCTGCCAAGCACTGAGTGATATGTTCTCCCCCATTGTTTTCACAGCTAGGGAGCAGCATGGGAACTTCTCAGTATGTTCACAGTTTCTTCAGACCATCTAGCTGTACCACCAAACAATTTCGAGTCTTATCTAGAACTGCCAGAGGAAATACTAGGCTCATTTTGGTCTTCTCAGTGGTCTGGTTAACATTCATTAAAGTAAAACATCAGCAAGAAGAATGAAGATACCTGTGGTACTTTGCAAAGGACGTGCATCTGGATGCTGTTGACAGTTTTCTGGTAAGAGGGTGAATATTCCCCACAGTCAGGTGGCCCAGCAAATGCTTCAAGGATACATTCACGGATTTTGTTCCTAGAGGTAACACAGGTTCTTACAAAACCTTATATTTGGCTGGCTGTTTGGATCCATTATGCTTTACTGTGGGTTTGCTGTTGTTGGGGTTTTTAACATTTATTTTCTCTGTCCTGATGAATATATAGCACATGGAGTTTTATGGAAGAAAGATTTCTCTGTCCTGTCACCTCCAAATCCTCCCCATTCCTCTCCCCAAGCTCTATAGTTCACAAATAGGTGCTTTGCTGAAAGTATTTAACAAATTAGTTGTTTGTTCTCCTGGAGAGCTCTGTATTGAACACTGAACTGTCCCTTTAAATACTGTCTGTTGGTGCACTATCAAAGAGAGGAATACCCCCAAGGGTGTCTCTCACCCCCTGTACAAGTGATAACACTTCTGCTGAGATCTGTGTCATTGGCTGGTGCACAGCAACTGCAGTTCTGGCACTTACACCTGCTGTGTTGCATAGAGGGACTTTGGGATCATAGTTTAGATAATAAATATTATTTGATATGATGCATACCATATGCAGTCAAAGTCAAAATCTTTGCATTCGCCATATGACCATTTGCAGAAGAGCTCTCCACATAAAATCCTGTCATTTCTTTCAGGAAGTGTAGTGTGCTCATTCTTATAGAAGCCTTCAAATCCAGACTGTGTTGTCTTCATGAGTTTCAGGTCTTTAATTCCAGCAAAAACAACCAGAGGACCTGTGATCCAAAAACATGAGACCGTATGAGCTTCTTTTCAGGCAGTGAGAAAGAAACTACTGTGTGCGTACTTGTAGTGACAGCTTCAAAGCCATGAAGCTGTCTCTTCAGGACTCACTCGTGTGCTCCTCTTGCAAGCCTAACTACTCTTAAAAATTACTTTCTGCACACAGATGTTAGCAGAGAGGCAAGAAACAAGACAGAAACTACTGCAATTGGAGCTCAATCTAGAAAACAGAGACTCCCTGAGCAGCAGTTAAGGGGAGCTTAGGACATCCTCTATCTCACGTACTTGACATGCTTTGGGTTGGCTCTTACCGATGTCAGTTCAGGGACTACTAATTGCTCTAAAGGGAAACTGAGTAGGCTACTAGTGCTGCAGTGTACAGAAAAGATGTGGTGAGCCTTTTCTAACAATACAGACAAGCGTAGAAAACTCCCAGTACAAAGACTTGGAGCCACCATCAGAAATTCTGTTGTGAGTATTGCATCCGTAAGAACGATAGGGCAAGGAGCCAATGCACATCCTGCTGTTCAGCTAATTAGCAGGAGCTGGCACCTATATAGATGCCACCCACATGTTCAAACTGACAGTGTTTTTTCTTGCAGCCACTATTTATAAAATGTGCTGTTGTGGATCACTGCTGCCCGGGTGGAGTATCATCTTCTGAAGGCTAAGCAGTTAAAAAGTTGTGTTCAGAACTTTTTCTTCTGACAACCCTTTTGGCTGGCAGCTCAACAGTTTCAAGTGGTCAGTTGTTTAGTGCACACCAAACTGATGATAGCTGAAAATTTCACTGACCAGAGTTTCCAAAAAAATGCAGATTCAGAAAAGAGAGAGACCTTAAGGCATGCAGGCTTGTTCAGAGCCTATACAGATAGTCAGTGTCAGAAGCCCAGGCTGCTGTTTCTGTGCTGCACTTGGTGCTCACACTTCCTAGTTAAAAATTAATCCTTGAATACGTGTAGTGCATAATAATCCTGCCTTGGACTGGGAAGACTGAGAGACTTGGTCTTTAAATTGTGCCTTTGCAGGAATTTATACTGGAAGTAGTCCCACTGTGATTGATATCTCTAAATGACATGATTGTTTAGAGGTTTGGAGTTTTTTTAAAGTGCTCTGTTACTGGATGTTGTCAAAACTGCTTTTTGTGTATTTTTTCTCTTGGTTTTTTAATGAGTCCAAGGAGGTATATCTATAATTTTGGCTACACCCCCTTGCTATTTACTGAAGCTTTAATAAAATCTAAAGAAGAGACTGTCCTTGGACAGGATATTCTGGGGTTTGTCCAGATCTTGATGAATTCATTGCTTGGGTATAAGATTGTAATGCAAAGGTATTAATGTATTGTAAATTCTATCAGTGAACCAGGAGACATATTTATCTCCTATTCAAATCTGTGGCCTTGTTAGAAAAAGCTACTTGTGATGAATGATTTACTGAAAGGCTGGCTGGCTGTGTAGCAATCATCCTGAAACTTGCACTGAAGAATATAATGCATAGACAAATTTTAAGGTGAACAGCTGGTGCTGTGCTTTCAGCATTTTTTGTGCTGTGTATTCAGTTGCCAAATGTTGACTCTGTTAAGTTACTTATGATGTTTTCAGATTCTAAAATACTCTGAGCCTTTTATCAGCAGATATAATGGCAAAAAAAGATAAGCCTATATTTCTATTAAGTCTCACTGGGTTTCTTTTAATGATGAGAAAACTGTTAAAAGAGGATTAACTGAGAAATAAATTTCTTTTCCTGGATGATAGGTGCATAGGAGGATGCTAAAGATAGAGAAGGTTCTCTTATGAGAAAAATAAAACAGATTTGAAATCTTCTCTTCAGTTATTGTTCACCTAGGCAGGGAATCCTAGAGAAACAGCTAGAAAGCTACATGAAGGGAAGGTTAAGAAGGAAAAGTGGTTTCTTCAGTAAGCCTTACAGGCCTGTTTTGTTTGTGTAAAACCTGAAATTGAGGAATTTCATGCTGGATTTTCAAGATGATGAAAAATCCAATTGAATCTGTGCATTAAGAGCAGCAGCTTTTCAAGAAAGCATAAACTCTTCTTTATTTTTTAAAATCAGGTTTCCTTCTTACCATTTCCCAGAAACCAATGTTTATACTATTAAGGCTGCCAAAAATACAGCAGTAGTTAACATAGCTAGCATCAGGCTAAGAGACGCTGGAGACGCATACGGGCTCTCTCTTCTTTTTCAGTAGGAACACAGGGATAGTGTGTATCCTGTCTGGTCTCACCGCTGGTCCTAACCTTGACACATTTGGAAAACAGGGAGAAAGGGTAGGATGGGAAATAGTTCTAAGTTACACTAGGGCAGTAATAGATAGACACCAAACTAATGCTAAATCCTCTGAAATGATGTAGTGGTCTCAGCTCATTTCCTAGTAGTCTGAAAGGTGGGTTAAATGAAACACTAACACAGTGAGATTGAATTTATTTTCTTGTTGAGCCATAGCAAAAAGAAAGGATTTTTACACTCCCTTTGGAATGCTTATTTATGGACAGACAGTTGGGCTTGAAAGCCTGTGTCTTTTAAGTATTATAAAACAATTAGTGAAGCCAAATGGTTCTTTGTTTATGCATGGCATACAAAAATAGTAAATGCACTCTGAAGTATTTTCATGTGAAAAACTGTTTGCACGTAGACCTGAGTGCTCACCATGTTCAAGCCAGCCTGATTTGCAGGAATGAAACTGCAGCTTGCTTAGAAATAAAACCAAGGCATGTTGACAGGGGTTTGAAAATAAGTGCAAACTAGGCAATTGACCTACAGCAGTGGTGTTTCATGATGCATCCTCTGTAGGATAATGATAATAGAGAGACTGCAAAATATAGTATAATGTAAAAAGTAAGCAGACTGTTCTCAGAATGCTATTAAATGCTGTGATAGCATATAGCACTTCTGGATGTGCTGTTGAGCATTATATGTTTAGGATATATACACAAATATGAGCTACATTAGCTTTTCAGGTATGTCTCAGAGATCAAGGATTGCCAAATTAGACTATAAAGGTATTTTTTGTTTTAGACCTCTGGAGCGGTTTATTGTGCTGTAAGCCCTGTAACACCTTTAGCTATCTCCAAAACATCTTCATATCTTATTGGCAGAATATTTACAGTAGGAGAAGCTGCAAATTCTTTTCTCACCATTTCGGCACTGCTCAGCTTCACAAAAGCGGATCCCGTTAGGAACGTGTATGAATGAGTGGATGTGGGGAACACCATTCTGCAATATAAGAATTTACACTGTAATTTACATTTAAGTAAAAGTGCATTAAATGCTATCTTAACTTGAAAACAAGAACTAAGAGAGTGCTGAATGGCTTCAGAATAACAAATGGAATGTATTGGTATTTAAGATACCTCATGTAGACGTTGCCATGGTACTTCTTGAACGTAGGTTTTGACGTACGCCACTTGTTGAAATGTTGTCATGAAGTGTTGGCAGATATCTATAGCAAATTGTTCTAAAGTTGCTATCTAAGACAAAAACCAGAATTATGAGAAAGAAGCAATTACTTCGTGTATGAGAGTAGATTGTTCTGATTGTTGCAAATATTTGGGAAGGACAAGTGTTGGTAAAAATACAGATTTCTCTCATTTTTGGTGTTGCACACTGTGCCTAGTCATTTGATCAGCTTGCAGCATACACTGCAAATAACAACCAGAGTCGTGTCAAAAATCTCCCATTCTGTGGTATAGAGCTGCAGTCCTTGGAAAAACTGCTAGAGAAGCCTTCTGCTTTGAGGATACAATGCTGAAATAATCATAACAATATTCTGATTAAGCTTTGCAGGCTAAAGGTGAGACTTCATTACTGAGACAGACAATTTATGCTACAGATTGTCATTATGATAGATGCAACTGAGAGGTAAGTACACAGTTAACAGAATTAAGAAGAGTCTCACATAGATTGAGACCTTCTGTTTAAAATGCTATATAGGAATAATGCAGTATTATGTCCTATTAGATTTAAAAAGATGGGTCCTCTATGACAAATCTACAAAAACTACTGCTAGTTCTGTGAGAAAATAAAAGGCTTTAGAAAACTAAGGAGGAGTCCACAGGATAAAGACTGGAGGAGGAAAAATTTTCTCCCAAATCTCTGAAGGTCACTAGTGCTGATCTGACATGTTAGTGGCAGGGAGATTCTTTTGTTGTATTTCAGAAGTAAAAGGTTATTATAACAAACACTTCCAAATGAAGTCATAAGAAACAGCAAGGTTAGTTAAAAAAATAAAACTTACCCCATTTTTCTTGGCCAACACAAGGACAATATTCTTTATGGTGTCTGTAGGAATCACAGCAGAGTTGTTTCCATCCAGGTACTCATGACAAGAAGTCAGCCGGAGATGTGTGCACACTTCCACTTCTTTAACAAAGTGCTTCTTCCCTTCTCTATGAAGGCGAAGGAACTTAATTGTGTTCTTGCCATATTCACAGTTGAGGACTTCTACATCCTTGATCTACAGAGAAAATTTATCACAATTGTAATGGAATTTGATGGAAGCCTGAGTTATAGTCAGTCAATGAAACAAACAATGTTCATGGCCTTTATTTCTGTGGTTACCTGAGATAATGGAAGTACCTTCACTGTAAATTGCAAAGTCCTGATGGGAATCAAAAATGCTTTTGAAAGCTATTACTGTGTTAGTAGCAGCTGTGATAGAGAGTTAAAATTTTATGGGGGACAGATCATATGCCATGAGTAACAGTAAACTAGTCTGTCTTGTTCATCATCTTTGTGTTAGTCCTGACTGTACAGACCTTCACTGAGTCTCCCCTCCAACATCTCTTTCTGAGACCCACATGTGCCAGTGTACTCAATCACCGCCGGTGCAGCAGTGCAGAGGGCAGGCAGCGTTCACACCCATGACCCCACAGGCAGTCTTGCCAGGCCAAGTCATACATTTCCTGATGTTCCTTGGCACCAAGAGCAAACTATCACCATCTCTGGCTCCCAGGTCTTCCAGCTGCTGTCAGGCTCTGCATGTGCCATGTGCTCAGCCCTCCCTATTTTTATACAGGGCCTAGCAAAGTTTGGTCAGTATCCTGCATGGCAGAGCCCACCAGTAGCAGCCAAAGCCCAGCAGGCACTCCATGTCCCTAGGGCTGCCCTGCATCATGCACCTTGTATGCACTGAGGCCGAGTGGAAGCAGTGAGTACCAAAGCAACTCTTCTGTGAGGGGTGGAGAGGTGAGCAGGTGTAAGTCCCAAACAGAAAATGGAAGCAGCTGTCACATGCTTGGAAGGTAGTGTGTTTTGTTAACCCCTCTTTGCACACTGCAATTCCCAAGAGCAAGAAGAAAATACAGGCTGAGCTCATCTGCTTGAAAGCATTTCCTCACAACACAGTTCTGATCTACAAAAGGGATCAGAAGCGAGTCTGAACAGCGAAATTCAAGTCTTGATCAACATCTCCCAAATCCTGGCTTTCTGAGATTGCTTATGTTTGGTTATGTTTGTGATAAGCCCTATTCAGTTTTATTCTGCTGCTGTCAAACACCCCTCATTTACACATCTATTACAGTGTTGGAAAGGCTGTATTAGAAAGGAGATAAAATACTGCAGAGGTTGTGAGGATTTCTGATGTGCTAAAATATCCAGAACTTACTGCACTAGATTTTCCCTAAGGCTGAAATATCCCATACTTGGTATCAACATATTTTAATGTAAATCATCACCTTTTAATGTAATCATAACGAGGAGGGGAAAAGACTACTTTACACAACAAAATATAAATTGAAGCTTTTTATGTGTGAGTTGCTAAAAGCTTATCAGATGTAAAATTGCTCAATTTAAGCATGTTTGTTCCTAAGAGACAGGCTAATGCACTTAGAAGATAATTTAAAAGCCCATATTAACTAATTGAAAGTAAATTGCTGTGGCTCAGAGCATTTCTCTGCCTGCCAGTCCCTGCGGGCTCAGTCCCCACGGGCCAATGAAGGCCCCCAGAGCTGAGCACAGCTCAGGGCTTTGTCAGAAACCATCTTTACGGAAGGGTACAAAGCTGCGCTGGCTACAAGGGCTGGTGCAGCCGCAGCGAGATGGTTTTGTTTTGCTTGTCTGAACACAGAGTTCTTTTCATATTGTTGTAAAAAATTCATACTTCAGCCTTGCAGCACCGAAAAGAAAACAGAAAGAAGGGTTTCCTTGTCTGCGGCTTTTCTTTCTTTTTTTTTTTTTTTT
>NDXB01004327.1:0-25199 GCA_002631895.1 Agapornis roseicollis | reverse complement strand
AATTTTTTTTTTTTTTTTTATTTTTTTTTTTTTTTTTTTTTTTTTTTTTTTTTTTTTTTTTTTTTTTTTTTTTTTTTTTTTTTTTTTTTTTTTTTTGACAGATACCGTAACTATTCTAAATAGTCAGAACAGCACCTCCTGAAATACAGTGGGAAGTTTCCTCAAAAACGTAACTTGACAACCCTTATTGTGCCATTTTGTTGCCCATGAGCAGTTTCCAAGTGTCTCACGGGAGCCCTGGGCCCCCTGCCAGGACCTGGAAGCCTGACGTTCTGCTGTCCCGGGGTGTACTGGTTTCATTGCACAGCATCAGCTGGCAGTTAATGCAACACAACTTCTCCTTTTAGAGCCTACCCAGCGCTCGCCCTGTGCAGCCGAGAAACCAAAATGCCCGCGAGATCTGCACGGTGTTCCCATGCTTTGCTACTGCTTCTCTCCTCCGTGCCCCTGTGGGCAGCTGAGATCTCCTGCAGGAATGAAAATGGGGAGGCAGTTGATTGGTAAGTAAATACCACAGGGGAGAAACATTGGGTGAGGAAACAACACTTGAGATTAAACCACTTGAAGTAGGTGGATCACTGGGAAGTAATGCATAGCAATCAGTGGTTTAATCCTGTTTGCCTATGAGTGGTAGCTGAAGTTTTCATTTGGAAAACCTAGGATAAGTTACTGAAATGTGATTTTGTTTCACTGAACCAGCCACCATACTGGTTTATGACTAACTGCAGAGTAATCACTGCTTTACACAGTGTTCTTGTCTCATCAGCAAAGGGAGTGTAACCTCTGATGGGGTGCCAAAGCTGCCCTCCCTGGCAGCAGCCCCGCACGTGTATCTCGCCCTTAGCCGTGTTGCTCCTACATGAAAAGCAGTGTGGAAGGACTTGTCCCCTTGCTGCCGTCACTGAGCCACCCCAGGAGGGATGTGAGGTGGGGACAGCAGTGTGGGAAAGCACCGTCTGTGCCCTGTGATGGCAACAGAGGTCGTTCCCGGCCTCCAGAGCCACTGGCACGTTGGAACTGGTACCACCCCACTGCCAGCAGCAAGCCTGAGTTTGGGTTTTAAATGATTAATTGGATTAATATGCTTTGAAGATGAAAGACACAAAGTATAATTACATGATATCCAGTACAGGTTTAGAAAGTGAAATAAGAGCTCTTAAGAAAGAGCACAGAAGCCTCCCAAAGATGAGTATCAGCCAATGTCAAAATTAAAGTATCTCTTATGGAACAATGGCTAGTTTGGATATAAATGATAAAAAAGTAGGTGCTATTCTCACACACCCTTCCCCTTGCACACACAGCTAACTGCAGGGAAAGCAGGAGCTGCTCCTGGCACAGCCAGACTACTCAGGCAGGAGCATAAAGCAGACTGTGCTCTGGATTGGCATAGCATCAAACGTATGAGGGTCTGGTCCATCCTTCTGACTTGTCACCCTTGCCAAGGCCCTTCTGGATAGTGTGACTTTTCAGGAATCAAACTGTTATTTAGTGCAGCTATTCAACAGCTTTAATGTATGTGAAATTTCATTTCTCCACAAACTGCAAGTATTCCTTGCAGAATGTGTCTCTTTGCGCTAAAAGTAAAAAGAAATCCAAGCCCAGACCAAAACACAAACAAACCAACCCTATTTACCATTCATTCCTTAAACACGTTTTTTGTACTCACATTCTCTGAGAAATTCTTTGAAAACTGTGGCTAGGAGTAATTCACTGCGCCTCTGTGTAACCACCAGCAATATGAGACCCATTCCAGATGGGAACTAGGGGATCTGCCCAGGCAAAACCATGTTCCCTTCTGACAAATTTAACAAGAAGGATGGGAGATTTCTTTTCCAAAGTGCCATGAACAAATGAAAAAGAAACTTCCCTGTCTGCAGTGGTCATCCTAGTTTATTGACAAGAAATAGTCACCTTTGGCCTGACTCTGGATTTGGTTGCTGTGAAACTGATAGGAGAAGCAGAACTGAAACTGCTAAGAAATGCTTCCTCTTAACCAAAAGATGTCAATGCTCTTTCTAACAAACATGGCACTGCAGGTTTTATATCCAGTCAGCAAGAGCTTTATGTGAGTTCCTACTCTCTGGTGGTTTCATCCTGCAGCATTCCATAATTACTTGTTGTTAGTATTCATGCACCCTTCCATTTGCCACTGAACCAGAGGAATCACTTGCCCTATCTGACCTGATCCCATCTGTGCTCCCCAGCCGTGCCTGTAGTTCCTACACACACACAGTGCTGGTGCTGGCAAAAGTCTCCCCTGTGTTTTCATTCCCCTCAGGAGCTTATCCCACCACCTTTACTGCACCTCATGCAGAAGCTACCAGAGCAAATGGCCATAAGATCAGCTCTCTAAGGAGTGCACAGAGTTGTTCCTTTATTTATCCAAACTCACTGTGTTCTGTGGGAAGCTTTCTATGCACATAAAAGCCAAAACTCTGCTTTCTGAGAAATGCTGAGTCAAGGATGGAAGCCACAGATGCATGCTGTTTGGGCTTTTTTGGGGAAAGGGGTGGAGAGAAGTAGTAAAGATGTGATTATTTGGAGCAAGTTAGTGGTCAGTCACAAGCAAACAATGTGACAATGCTAATTGAGCGTAAGCGGATTTGCCTTCTTTTTGTCCTCATGAAAGTAACTTCCTCTCTGCTCCTACCAGTGCCTAAGCTCTTGAGAAACTGTTGTGCACAAACAGCAGTGAAGACTTTTATACAACTTTAACTGCTAATACGCTAATAGTGGCTTTCTGGAAAGGTCCAAAACATGTATCCACTGGGAACTGGCAACTAATTTACTGATAGCTCAACTACTAGCATTTCCATAAGCATACCTGCTAACATGGGTTTGCCAGATGCAAAAAAAAAGCATAAATCTTCCAGTATATTTCAAAGCAGTTTGGAAATGCTTTAGATATTAATTCATGGATCAGCTCATACTATTGTAGCTATTGCTGTTCCTCTACTTTCTGAATCTTCATTTCAGATATGGGAATTGTTGTGGATCCTTGTGCATGTAAAGTTGTCCCCAGCCTTACTATCCAAATAATTTTATTCTCTTCTCTGTTATCTGTCATCAGCAACAATTTCTCCTGAGATATTTAAGGAACATCACTCAGTCACTGCCAATGTGGGTGGATTACCAAGATCACCAGTGGTGTGTTTCCTGCCTATACATGCATGTTTCCCACTAATCAAATGTTCCTCTAGCAAAATGCTTTCCTGCCACTTCTTACCTGCTTTCAGAGCTGCCTTTCTGTACCAGCTTGAGACTGTAACTACACTGGGCAAGGCTCGAGCTGAGATATCCACACTGCATGCTGGTGGCACTGGTACCCCTCCAGCATAGGCACCCCCAGAATTACCCTTCTCTTAAATCTTCAGGAAGGGAGGAGGTGTTGATTTACACATTCAAACAGGATGGTTGTAAAATAACAATTGCCCTTCACTGTTGCAGGTTTGCTCTTTACAAGTTGCCAAAACATGGCAAAGGAGAGATTTCCATGCTGGGGCTGGAATACATGTACATGGACGCTCTGGCTCCACAGTGGCAGCTCGGTAAATACCTTGTCAACATGACGCAAGGTGCTCTGGGGCAAACACTGAAGCAGCTGTACGAGACATATGAATCCCAGGCAAGTAACATTTAATTACCTTTTTGTTGGGATGCTCACTTGATATTACATGCAAATGAAATTAAACCAGCCAAAATAAGCATGTAGAGGTATGGCCAGACCTGACAGACTGGATCTACTACAACACATCAAGGGAAGCGGGTTGGCAGCTGGGAGATTATTTGCAGTTTTGGCTGCAATTAGAAATTATTCTCAGACTTCTGATTTCCAGTCAAAGTGTTGCCCACCAAAAAAAAAAAAAATAGCATTGGTGCATAGTCCCATTGGCTGCTTCTCTACCATCCACACCAAGCAACATCTGAGCTGTGAGCTGGCTATGAACTCATACCAGGGCCAGTGGTGACTGTTAACACTTGTCCTAAGCCTTCCCATGTACGTGTTTCATGCTCTGTCACAAGTCTGGGTTTTGCTTTTCCCCCTGAAACCACTGTGAGGCTTCAGCAGTGATAGGCTGCTTGTTAGGCCTTTGCTTTCTTTTACACTCACAGTCAGACACCTCATTTATATTTGTGTGAAGCGATTATAAAATCCAACAAGATCTGCCTATAGTTATTTTTTTTACCACCTACATAGTAGTCTTTGGAGCTGGGTGTGTCTTTGCTTTTCTGCTGTGGGTTGGTGGTAGTATGTCATGAATTTATATGTAGATTCCCAGATGTCAGCCAAAAATTGGCAAACCAGTCAACTGTCCTGTTCCAGGCCTTGCTATAATTGTAATAAACTGTTCACAAACTCCAAGTACATCAGGAGGGGAAGCATGTCCCAACTCCTTTGAAGTTCTCTACTCGGGGAATAAGGTGTTGGCTGTATGCCAGTATTTGGCAAAAAGCAGTAGTTGCTTGTCCTTCATAAGAATACTTGTCAGTCTGTCTTTCCTTGCAAACATTTTCACCAAATCTGGTTGCTAAATCAGAGAGGCACGAAAAAAAAAGAGGGGGGAACTTCTTTGTAAGTGAGTGCCAAATAATCCCATCTAAATTGTCTTAGTGAGCCTACCTGACCTCTTGAGAAAGATCTACTGCAATGACTGAAAGAACTTCTAACTTACATTAACTGGGACCTGAATGCTGAGTCTTCAGGTTCATTTTACTCTAACTTCTGCAGAGACTGTGTCAGCTGAACTGGGAGAAAGATCAGGCTCACGATGTTCACACAGAGAAGTCCTGAATTCATTCTTCTGTTCCCAGCAGATGTTAATTTAAAAGCCTTCCTTTTACTCAATGTCATATTTCAGAAATGTGTGTTTTCCTGCAGAAGAACAGCATTGCATATGCGATATACAACGATGAGGTCCCTCAGTCAGACTCTGATAGGTGGAAAAGAGGACATGCCAAAGGTACAGGGAGAGTCCCAAGCTATTATTTTCTCCTTTCTAAAGCTGTGAATAACATCTACTTGTCTGTTTGTCTATCTGCATATCTAAAATTTCTGCCTATAGCAAAACTGGAGAATGATTTGCATGATGTGTGGTTTGTTCCATAGTTATATATGCTGCAGCTTCTGTTCTGGTTTTGCTATGGCTGTGCTGTGTTGAAAAATGGAGGGTTTACAGACCCTTTGTTTTCAAGAACTGAAACTCATATAGCTCCTCTCAGTGAGTACAAACTACACCGTCCTGAGCCTAATGGCAACACTAGTACAAGGTGTGAAGGGAAAGGCACTCTAAATATGACCCCCTTGTTGTTGCTTAAGCCAAACCCAGGACACCTCTCCACACTTTCTCTGTCAAAAAACTGCTGCCAAGATCATGGAAGCACTGAAGTATGCAGTGTAAGTAAAGCAAGTCTAATAAGTATAAACTTCAGTGGAGGTCTAACTGTTCCCTTGAGGAAGCAGATGGGGTTTGCCCAGCCTGGCTCCAGGATGAACACATTTTGCAGGGCTGTATGCTCTGGTTGCAACAGTGGGGGCACCTCAGAACTGCACTGCTTCCCAGAGCACCCTGCTGCAGGAGAAGCATAGCCCATCTCTCTGCTACTGCCCTGTGGAAGAGGATTTGGTCTAGAAAGGAAGACACAGTGTTGATGGAGTCTGTTTCCCCTTATGCAGTGAATATATGAAGGGAAGGAAAATGAGCTGTGGCAAAAGGGTCACAGCCACTAAATCAACAGACTTTTTGAAGACAAAATTTTAAGCAGAGAAAGAGAAGGGTTTTGGAAAGATTTCTTTTTCAGAAGGAACATGGTGGTAGTTTGCGTTTGGCTACGTAAGAGAAAATTAATGTAATTTTAATACAATATTAGAGTCTCCTTTAATCCATTAATCCAGAACCAAGTTTACTGTAGACATATACACACCGAGGTATGGTGTCTGCAGCAGCAAATCCAAAATAGGACACAGCTCTATTGTCTCAGGGCTTTTTCCTCCTTAACTCACTTGCAATAACCTTTTTTTTTTGACAGGATTTCTGCTCCTGGACAAATCACAAGGATTCTGGGTGATTCACAGTGTGCCGCTGTTCCCTCCCATCCCTGAGGATGGTTATGGGTATCCAGCTACTGGGGAGATCTACGGACAGACGGCCATCTGTATAACCTTCAAATATGACCAGTTCACTGAAATAGGTCTGAAAAGCTTCCTCCTGAGAAAGCCTTTGTCCCACCACACCTCTCTGACTGCTTCCCCTGAGGCTGTGCCTCAAAAATTGCTTGTTCTTGTCCTTCATGGGCAGATTGGGAAACCAAAGTGGGGCCTTAGAAACAGTGTTCTTGGCTTCAGTCATGTTTATCTAATGATTTTTCCTCTATGAATGTGGGAAATTCACTTTTTCACTCTGACTTCATCTCCCCATGGGAACTGTTGAGGTAATAATAGTCACGAATGCTTATTGAGGGTAAACTCAGTCCACACACACAAAATACTTTGGAAATATAAAGTAGGATGATTAATCACTTTGAACGGTAATAGCTCATTCAGCTGCAACTGTCTGCGGTTCTAAAAATGTAATGCAACCACTGCTTGAGCTAGAGGCTTGACTTGTCAGGAGTTATGAATATGGAACAAATATCACCCAAGATTTCTTCATGTCCTTTTTGCCACATAAAATGCCAATAATAAAAATAAATAATTTTTATATATATATATATATATATATAAAAATAATTTATATATATATATATATATATAAAAAGCCAACAAACACAAACCCCCAAATCCATACCTGTAAAATTCAGAACAATCTGATTGTGGTCTCTGGTACTGAAATCCTTAAAAGAGACTATCAAAAGGCATTATAAAAAGTCATACTGGCATGCTCCTTAGTGCTTTTCATACTGTTTCTCACTCTTCTCAGCACAAACCTCAAATGGTATTAATGAAACATGCACACTGTGCAAATTGCCAGGCTGGCCACACCTCAGAGCTATCAAAACCAGCTCCCTATTTGTTGAAGTGCATCTATGCATGTGTTTATGAAAAGAGGACAAGAAAATGAGATGCAAACACTAGTGCTTTTCCTGCTCCATCCTCCCAGCTTCTGGCAATCTGTGGCTCAGAGATTTCTTGAGCCAGAAGGACTGGAAAGTTTTTACTGGTCTTCCATGAACTCATCTAATGAGCCTATTTCTTCCCTTGCTCTTTATGACATCCATGATGAGGATGTTCTACAGTTAAACTGAGTGCTGTACAGGAAAGTACATTTCTTCTACGAATTCAATCCAGATGCTGAAAGTCAAGCTCTGTTCTCCCTAAAACCAGACTAGACCACTTGGCAGCCGTTCTGTTTGCATGTGGCTTAGCAACAAACCGACTGCAAACTACTCCTGTAGATACGGACAGGCTTGGATTTACTCATGCCGTCAGCTTTTTGTGATTGCTTAGAGGCTCAAAGATGAGCCTGGGTGGAGGTGGCAGTGGACAGAGATCCACAGTTAACAGTTCTGCTCAGAATAATGAGGTGTAAGTGGAAAAACCTGAGTGTACTCCCCCAGACAGTCTACTGCTGCAGGGCCAGTCAGAATAGAAAGCAATCAATGTGACTTTGGTGGCTAAACTAAGATATTTTGATACTTGAACTCTTCCCAGAGATAGGCTGTGAAGATTAAGAAGGATTTAGGTTTCCTTTCCAAGGCAGAACTTTACTCTCTTGATTGCTTCACTTTAACTCATTTAATTCTGCAAGTGTTTATTTATTTGGGTTTTTCTTAGACCAACAGATGCTGAGTTATAATCCAGGAATCTACAGCTGCTCCATTCCAAACATCTTTCAAGCTGATCTCCCAAATCTGCAGAAACTCTGTGCAGGGTCCAGGCTGCCCTCTGTCCCCTTGCACCACCTCTCCAAGCTCCAGTCAGCTCAGGGGGAAACCTTTCTCCACTTTGCAAAGTCACATTTGTTCATAGACGGTAAGAGAACCTGTTGCTCTACCTATCATGCATTCTTAATTGAGAAATAAGCAATGAATACATTCTTTGTCAATTAGTATTGTCTTTGAGGGGAAAAAAACCTTCAGCTTCACAAATAAATGTAACAAAAGGCAAGGAATTGTGTCCCATCATGATATTCTTCAGGCCCACAAAGCAAAAAGCTACCTGGTCCTTCAAATGTCTTAAGGTATTCAACAATGGGATTTCAGAAAACATTTTTCCTCTTATTCAATAGTAACAACAGAGGGGTTTGATCACCTGCTTGTTGTTATGAAGAAGGCTTGATTTTTTTTTTTTCCTTCTTTTTGCTGCTGATTGTTGGTAACTGCTTTTCCAGGATAAGGAATAAAAGTAGAAATGAATTTCTGAAACTAAAGTCAAAATAAGGGGAGGGGGCAAAATGCCCCCTAGCTCACTTTACACAAACCAGGCCAATTTAGCTGATACTTTTCAGTCCCCTCTTAAACAAAGGAACAAGAAAGACTAATTTCCCTGTATTATTCCACAGATATCTATGTGGCCTGGATGGCTCAGGAACTGAAGACTGATCTGTTGGCTGAATTCTGGCAGCATTCTGGCCAAAAACTGCCCTCAAATTGCTCTCTCGACTATCATGTCTACAACATAAACCTAATAGGGATGCCACTGAATTTCACATTTTATTCCATTAACGATCATTCTAAATGGGCTGTTTCAAGGGAATACAAAGATCAGTGGACCTGTATTGGAGATTTAAACCGGACTGCTGAGCAAGCTTGGAGAAGTGGTGGGTTCATCTGTATGCAGAACGAACACATCTACAAAGCCTTCAGGCATCTGATAATCCACTACGACAGCTGCAGTGGTGCTTCCACAGTGATATAACAAACCATTCCTCCCAAACAGCACAGCCCCTCGATACATAGAAGGTGTAGGAAATGTCTCCCTTAAACTATATTCTTCCTCTGAAAAATGGCCCTATGAGTTGTCAGATGTGTTGGACCTTCACCTTGTTAGCTGTAAAAGCAGTCAGTTTGCAGGTAAATTATGGCTGTTTTTCTCTGGGTGCTGCACAAGCAGCACACCGTGCTGTTCCCAGCTCCTCCTGTCATCAGCACTGGGCTGGGACACTGCCACACAAGCATGCACCAAAGCACATCACTGTGAGCGAAAAGGCAGAGGCATCCCCAGGGGAACTTGTGGGTGATGGTGGATATGGGATGGGAGGAACAACAGGAGCCTGTCTTACTCGCTAGGTTGTCAGGGATAGGCAGTTAACTAGAGAAAGTGCTTCAGAATTGCCCCGTATTCCAGGCACTGCTGAGATCAGGCACAGCATTTCTGCTTAGTTTGAGCTGACTCTCTAAAAGAGCTGACAGATTGGATACAGGCAGGGAGATGAGTCTGTGGACAGGAAGGCTTCATTTTTACATGATTAATTTTTAGAGGAGAAATGAGCTTTAAATCATTTGTAACCAATAGCTTGGGAGCATTTATAGTGCTTTTATTCATGTACAGCAATCTTATAAACAAATAAAGATGTCCAAAATATGAATAAGCAAAATAAATTAAGAGTGGAAATGGCCTGTTTACAGCCTCCCTCTTCCATTTTTATAGTGATTTGTGGTTGGTTACGAAGTTTTATGGCTGCCAAAGGAAAAAAAAAGGATAATTAGGAAAAAATTAAAAATAAAAGAGCAGAAAATATTAGAAGAAAGAAGTTATTTCATCTACATTTTCTCACTACAACAAAGGTTATTGGCTGTTAATTTTCAGCCCCTCCAGTCTCAGCCTTAGGAGCTGAAGTTTACACGTACTTGCTATGAAGACAAAGCTAATCCTGATACACTTTTGGGTTCAAATTTCAAAGGTGTACCTGTATTTAGTATAATTCTAAATAGATTTATAGGGTTATATCTCACTTGTATTTTTTCTTCCTGAACTGCTAACATAAACTCCAGTCTCAAGAGCTGGCTGTCCATACTAGTATTTCTGGTTTACCGTGTTCATAGTCCATATCACTGATTCTCCACAACAGTGGAGAAGGAAGCAGATAAGGAGAAATGCCCCACAACCCCAAGCTGGCACTGGAGATTTTCTTCCCTTTCCACCCTGACAAAACCAACCGAAGCACAAAGTGAACAAAGTAGCAAACAAATCAATTTCAGAAAATATTTGTGCATACTTCTTGAGGAAATAACAATAATGTATGTGTCTTTAATGTATGTGCTTAATGAGAAGAACAGATTTCATATTTAATCATCTGAATCAAAGGCAAACCCAGCTCTCACAGCTCAGTGAAAATAATGTAGGTAGCTTGGCTAATCTTCACAAACCAGCTCTTTTTCCTGCTTATGACCAAGTAACATTTGATAAATAATTTGCTTGATAATGTTTTTTTTCTGGGATGCTTGTCAAGTTGTTTTGTATATCACTTTTCATTCTTTTCCTAGCTGTGGTCAAGCAACACACCTATTTGTGGCCGTGAAAACTGCCAGTGACACCAAGCACTGAGCACTGGGATGGTAAGGCATCACTCAGATAAGCCAAGATAAAATTCCTTTCTCGTGCCCACCTGTTCTTGGCAGACACAAACCTGACCTACCGGTCTGAACTCTTGTATCTTACCCATAGCTTTGCATACGTATGACCTCAGTGTACAGGAACAGCAAGAAATCCTCCACTGGAGACGCTGCTGCTGAGGCTCACCATGGTGCACCTGAGGGCACCTGTGACACAACCTGTATTTATTATGGTAGATGCTCAGCCTCAGTGTTTGGGTCACCGAGTTCAATAGCAAAGAGTCTCCATAAACCAGCTGTCACAACAGTGTTGCCACAGCCCTGCTCCCCAGGCTAGAAGTCAACAGCCCATCACTTGACTTTACATGATTGCTATTCTTAATAATTTCATCAAATGAGAGCTGTCATAAACTTAACAAGGCTACTTACAGCACTCCCCTTTCATTGTACCCAATATTGGTAGCCTCCATTTTAGCTGTTACAGAGAAGACATAAACAGCAGTGGAAGAGGGAGAGAAACACTTGTACCATACATTACAAGTACCTAAATAGCCGGGTTGTGGCTGTGTAATGGACAGTACACACTTATTTCAGTGGTGTAGCAATAAAAAGGCTGCAGTGCCGGTTCTCTCATTTTTTGACTGTAAACAGCTTTAATTTAGTTTTGCTTTCATTGTGTAACTTCTATATTTGCATATCCTGGCATTCCTGCTACACATATTATGTAATATGGGCAGACTCACTGTTTCCCACAAGAGACTGAGAATTGACAAGCCGTACAGTGGGTTTGTAACTTTTGGGCTTCCTGTGCAAAGGCAAGACCACAAGCCACTTACTCAACCTTGTACACCCTCAGCACATGCACTGTGATCCATTGTTGGTGTGAAATACTAATTCTTGCATATTCTGTATATATATATGTAGGTTTTAATTTTAAAAATTGCTGTTCTTTTTTAAATGCCAAACGCTCAAGAAGCGTCTGCCTGTCCCAGTGCCCCCATGCTGCCTTTGCTGCCCACAGTGACCCTTTGGATAGGACAGACCCTCTTCTGCAAAAGGCACCGCTCTGTGATTTCAGGGGGACCTGCCCAGCAGAGCTGATTCTGCAAAAGCAGAAGTCTTCTTGGACTCTGGTATGGAGAGGGGATGAACCTGGTCTCTCACCTGGAAACCCAGAACCTCTTCTTGTCAGTGTGCAGGTATGGCATTCTGACCCTTGGGCTGTGTTCTAGTTAGATTAAACAAGAGCATGTATTATACATGAAAATTGTTTGCTGAGGGAGTAGGAGAGGCCAAAGCAGACATTATTAATGTACTAAACGTTACTGTACTGCAGCCAAGTTTGTAACAAACACAGCAGTAGGGATTGTTGTTTGGTATAAATTGCCTTGTAATCGCTTCCACAAGCCGAGACTCAGTCCCAGCAGGCCCAGCAAGCTTGCAAGGGGCAGGAAATGCAAATACAGCTTCTCGAAATACACACCTGTCACTCACTCACCCACTGGACATCTCCTACCCTCAGCACAGCCACTCACCCCGGAGAGAGGGTAGAATCCTGTCTCCTGTCACTGTTCAAAACCCCTCTTATGATTGTTCTATAAACCCCTGTATCCCTGAGGATGCTTCTGTAACACTAGGAATTGTGGATCGTTGGGTAGTGGTTTGCTGTGTTGCAAAAGTGCAGTTTAACACAGACTTAATGCAGGAGGTCAGAGGATTAGACATGGCCTCACTGGAGGAAAAGCTAAAAAACAAAGATAAAATTTGAAGGTGTAAGAACGTAAACTCTGTGAAGTTTAACTGCAGAGCAGTTACAATATTGGGAAACAGGCAGAGGCATTGCAATCTGAGCCTAATTCAAGGGGCAGCTTTTAAGGTGGGATTGATTTTGGTGTCTCCAAAATGAAAATCTAGAGAGCCTTCATGATGGGAGCCATGAGCAATGGATTGGAGAATTTCTCCAGGACATGTGGGGCTCCAGCAAGTCCAGGGAAGCTCTGAGAGAAACTTCTCTGACTGAGCTGAGAACCTTTCCTTCTTCAAGGCATGGAGCCTGGCACTTGGAGCTGTCATGGAGCTCTGCAGGTGTATGCCTGAGCAAAGTCTGCTCCGAAGTGCGCTAGATTGCACTTTCAGAAGTACACAAGTCCTGCAAAGCCCAACAGGTTTTGATTGATTCGCTGTCAGTAATGCCCATTCTGCCAGACATCCTTACAGACCACAGCCCCGCTTCCTTCTCAGCACGCTGTGTGTAGTTTTCTGTTCCCACAATGGGAAGCTCGCAGTGAACACACCTGATGCAAGCGCCTGTGTTAAACAGGGCTTCCTCCGCTCGCCTGCAGCATGAAGGGAGAGGGTTATTTTTGCAAACGCATATGGGCCTCTCATCTCTCTCCTGTTTAAATGTATACACTCCTGACGGTAATGAAACACTCAGGAACATCACTGTGAGAATTTGTTTTAATGTATCAAAGCATCCTTACTGTTATTAGCATAGTCACCCAATTATCCCCAGAGAAACATACGCCCATTTGTTAACGCCCATAAATCATTGTGTGGATCTCCTTTATACCTTTATTTTCAGTCTCTGGGAAGATACATCACTGAGTACTTAGCATAGTAATTGCTTCAGAACATATGAACTGCCTATGCCTTGGGTAAAATGTTCAGGACAGAGTGGTGCTGGCAATGTCTTCTGAAAGCTCACTGTAACCCAAAGCCTAACTGTGCTCAGAATGTGATGCAAGAGATTTCTTAAAAAGACAGGGATTTAAAGATAAGAGTGGGGATGAACACAAATACATGCCAGGCAAAGCATGGAAAAACCCCTCCTTTAGCATGGAATAAATTCTTCATAGCACAAGGCAGAAAGCCTGATCTGAAATGTCAAGCTAGGATATCAATATCAGTGTTTTGTAGATACCCTGACAGCCGAAGTATTTTAGCCATATCTGGCACATCTCTATTGATATTGGAGATAACAGATTAAAGGCCTAATTTGCTGGATTTTCTCATAATCCTCACGACCTTGGTGCGAACACAGTAAAAGAAGCTGCATATGAACTCAGAATTCAGCTGTAGCACATTCAGATCTTTGCCTTGGGCAGGAGCTAGCTCATAATATGTTCATTTTATCCTTATCATTATGTTTTAAATGGATTTATCCCAGTATTGCGTATGCTATTCTATGCATATTTGATATGTTCATTTTACTCAAGCTATTAAATACAGAACATTAGGACTTGGAAAAACTGTATCTTGGTTTTTATAAACAGCTGCATTACACTTCCACTGCTGTGCTTTTGAGTAAATCCTCCTGATTTTATTTTTTTATCAGTTGAGTTTGTTTGACATTTCTACACATGGTATTCTGGTGATTACTCTGATTCTCCTGTAAGAGGGATAAAAGGAAGGAACATTCTGCCCCTCCTCTGATCACTTGGCAGCTTAGGAACTGCAAACTACTATTCAGATATTCAAAGCTCTTCCAGAGCAGAGCATATTATTTGATGTTGCCTGCTCGAGTGCTGACAATTGCTACAAGTGGTTCACTGTAGTACACTTGTACTAGCATTGCCTAATTTATTAATCATAGAAATTTTGTATGCAAATTAGCCACACAGTTGTGCATCATCATACAATAACCCAGAAATCTGTCTTCACATGTATTAATGCCCGCAATTAAACATGTCATATTACAGCAGTAAAGGGTTTTACCATTAAATTTCAAAACCTGCCAAAAAGTCATTAAAAGCCATTATCAGTAAGTGTTTTCTTTTTGTTCCTTACTTCTGGCTTTGTAAAGTGTGGGAGTATTTAGGTCCAAGGCTGTTTTGTGCCTGTCTTTTTTCAGGTTTCCTTTTTGGGCTAAGTGTCTGTCAGACAATAATCTGTATTTCTCTTGCTATAGGGAAATCTAAACAAGTATTTTTGCACTGGGATGAGTGTGCCCATCACCACTGTCCACCACTTCATGCTGAGGATATAAAATGCCCATTTCAGGAATTTTCCTTCCCTGCTCTCAGGGGCTTCATTTCACATACTGACCACATAAATCCTAGGCATTGTGCAAAATGGAATCTGCACCTTTTCCTCTCCTGTTTTATGACTACTCCAAATATTTATTTCATGTAAGTCAAGGTGCGAATGAGGGGACTGACAATTTTGCATGGGACATTTTGCAAAGGAAGACGATGGAAGAAATGCTGCACAGCAAATAGGGACAATTAGTGCAGTTGTGCCCCCAGCTGCCCACCAACCTGCCTTTTTATTGCCACAAGACTTGAAGAACCAGAGAAACAGAGCAAAGACAGAACTGGAGCAAGAGAAATGGAGAAGAGGGAACAATACATCTGAATGTGAGTGAGAATAAAAGAACAAGGGAAGAGCAAAAGGAGCATTAGAATGGGAACACCAGGAAGAAAAGAGACCTGCAGTTTTGTGACAGAGAACCATTAGGAGTTAACTGTGCAGATATACAGTTAATAAGATGTTTCATTTACTATGATAATTATTTACCATTAATCCATGTTACAGATATAGTCTCCATAGGCTATGCCTCAGAGAGATAAAAATGAAAGGCATAAGTGGCTTAGTCAAGTATTAAAAACCCCAACAAATCAGCACCTGACGAGAAAGACACTACATGCCTATGTACAAACCTGCAAGAGGTTGGGCAAACCAAAGCATTTAATATGTAAAAGTAGGTGGGGGAAATTCATAAGCTAAGCTAACTAGTTTGAAGCACACATATTTGAACATTACCTTTTAAAGAAGGGAGCTACTATTAAAGTTTAAAGTCAATACAAAAATACAATGGAAAAAAGAGATGCAAAATATTCACAAGCATAACTGCAGATCATTTCACTACAAATGATGACACTAAAGCTAGCTTCATTCATTCTTGTGGCATTGAGAGAACTGGAGGCAGAAAAAAGTAAGTAGAGATACAAAAGAACAAACATAAACAGTGCTAAGCAAATTGATGCCTCTAACAGTTTGCTCTCGAGATTATTACTGCAGACATACCTGCAACATCAGACCTTTTATTCTCAGGTAAAAATCAAGCTTAGTTTAGAAACCCCCCCAGCTTTATACTAGTTTTGTTTTCATCTCTGATCTTACTTTGCTCTCCAGCACTAAACAAATCATCACCAATTTAACATGGTTGTTTCTCATTGCACTGAGTTAAAATCAGCAAGCATTCCTAAATACTACTTACTGTCACTTGGCTCATGGTGGCCTGCTGTTTTGTCACCTCCAGGTCTTGGATGCCACAGAGGAGTAATGGCAGTATAGAAGCTGTAGCTCTATAAAAAGTGTCATCTTAATATCAGAGGAGGAGCTAGGCATAAGGGGTTGGCTTCAGAAATGTAAATATTTCATAATTTATTTAGTAACCTGGCTTTTGTTCCCCCCTCCAGGCAAAGCTTTAATAAAGGAATAGGTCTTCTACAACAAAGGAAACAACAGCAAAAATAGAGACAAGGACACATCCTAACCCCATTAATATCAGTGGGAATTTGCCTTCATCTTCAGTGGGAATTTGCCTTCATCTTCAGTGGGAACAGAACTTCAAAGACGTGGGAATCACCCATAAAACCTGAAGGATAAAATCAGAACCTTTCGTGGTCTATGACACAAACTGTATTTAGAGGATGGTAGTGCAGTCCCGACACTGTCGAAATGTCCCCAGCAGGAGTTTCACCTCCTTAGCTTGGCCATAGCCTTACCCCTGGTGCTCCAGGGTGGCTGTTAGGATGGACATCAGAGCAGCTACATGTGCAGGCAGTTTCTTTGGCAGAAGAACCTCTCTTAAGCAAGACCATGCAGGAGCTGGACAGAGAGGAACCTCCTCACAGTGAACACTGTCTCTTTTGCTGTTCATGGCTTTATTTTCAGTGCCCAAATAAGGAGGAAGTTATATCCATTTTATAGGTGTTATTTTACATCTCAGTCATTTAAGATGTTCTTTTGAAGCCTGTCTCTGGCAGAATGAAGACTGAATGCTGTATCTCCCCAGTCCTGTCTTGTGTTACTGTCTTCTCCAGGGAGATTCAAGATCTTTCTTGAGGACTAAGAACATGTCCTGGGTGCACTCTGCCTACTAAATGCTGTGGAAAACCAATGTGGGAAAGTGAAGATGAGGGAACTCATTCCCAAGCTTCTCTGCAGGTCTTGTTTTGGTACTGCAAAGTAGAAATTCTGCTAACAGCATTAGTAGTTTCCCCTCTCTTCGCTTTGGATGACTCCTTATGCTTCTTCCAATCCTCAGATTGCATAATAAAACATATTATCAAATCACTGTATGACAGTGTACATAAGATACAACATGGAGAGGTTGTTACACTCTTTAAGGGTAAGTCTATCTGCCTCACAAACACCCAGCTCCTCAGAGTACTATTTTAGCCCCTTAAAGAAAAGGCCTGCTCTGTTCTTCCTAATTGATCCCCAGAATCAGTCTGACAACACAGACTCTATCAAATAAACCAAATTCCAAACCATGGCAGGTGTTTTGGGAAAATGTTCTGCGGGAGTGTGTACCCCAACTAAGGCTTCCTCAGTGATTTAAAACTATATTCCATATGGGACCTGCACCACCGGTCACGTCAAGAAAAAAATGACATTTTCAGAAAAGCCCCTTTAAAAGAAATACTTTTTCTATGCTAATCCATCTGTGTGCTACATGGCAGTGATTTTCAGTCCCTGGGTGTAGAGAGGTCTATGGGCAGCCTTAAAGAAAGCCACAAAATACAAGTTCAAACATATTTTCTGTACATGAAACTTAAGGAAGCCTGTGCCTCTACTGGGAAACTATAGGAAAATTTCAAAACCTGTGCTTTTTTGAAAGTCAGACCTGTATTTTATGTTACAAGATACAACTGGGGGCTTGGGGTTGTTTTGAGAGAGTGAGCACTGCTCAGGATCCTGCAGGAACAGAGAATTTAGGGTTTCAATATTATCATCAATAAAGCACAGTATTTCTTTAACACTAAATTCCTTTGGTGTCTAGTGGCCTCATTTTTAACAATCAGCAGTATACAATCAGTCTAAGAAATGAGAAATGAGGCATGTGGTTTGGCTGCTTTGAAAATCATATAATAATGCTATTTGTGGGCTTAGCTAAAATGACTGACAGCTAGACAGATAGTGCAATATGGGTGAAACACAGCATTGAAGGTAAGAAACTAATCTTCATTTCATGGCCCCCTTCTTGTCTGGGTATATGAGCCCAGCACATTGTGGTATCAAGTGACACCCTTCAACATAATGCTACTGAGCACAACCAAGTTGATTAGATTAGTTAAACCAATGTGGCAAGGGCAAAGTGAAACCAAGTAGCTTCATGGCCCTTATCCCATATATCATCAGCATGGTCTCTTTCCTAAGCAAGGGAAATTTTGAAGGGTAACAGCATCTGAAGTAAGCTTAGTGTAATTTAGATGCAGTATTGTACGAAGCATGACAATGAATTCAGCTGAGTAAAAAACTAGAAAAGCTGAACTCTGGACAAAGTTACAAATGCACTGCACGCAGCAATATGTGTTTGTGCAAAGTATTCCCGAAAACAGAAATACATTTCTTCTAAGAGGATGTAGGTGTGGCTACTGCAGTGTACCAAAGAGATTAAAACAAATCCTGTTGATGCTGTGTTCTTGTGTTTAAAGTAGTAATTAGAGTCTGGCGTCAAGTCTGAATGATAACTATTACTTTCTTCACGCACATTTTCTAAGCTTGAGAGACCAGTTTTCAAAAGCTCTCTAGCAAAGCAATTATGTAACCAGTGTTACGCCATCAGAAGAAACTGTTAAAGGATGGTCAGAAATACTGAAGGTGAGTCTTGGTTTTCCAGTACCTTCCCAGGACCGGGCTTTCAGAAGGAAAGTCAGCTTTTCTGGCAGCAGTATCTCATAATTACAACTGCAAATTATGCAACTGGCAAAGTCTCGACAGCCCTGCAAATTGGACCTAATACATTCAAAGGCTTAATAAGCCTTTACAATATTTCACACATAGGTGCTTTTTGCCAATATTCTCTATTATAACTCATGGGTTTGTTCTTACACAAACAAACAAACAAAACCACAATTTATTTTTTTTTTCCATTGCTGGTACAGTTTTGTATATGTTACTGCTTCGGATTTTGTGGGTTGGGTACTCCCAGAAGGAGGTTGTCAATGCAGATGCCCCAGAGTCTGCCAAATGACTGGCTTTCTATGCAGCTCAGCCATCAGCCTCCATTGCAGGGATCACATGCCCCAGCTTACTTCACTGTAACTACATGTACATTTTGTGGCTGGTTTGTTTGTTTCTTCTTTAGGCTTATTAAAAACAACTCTTGGTCTGAGCAGAAAGCGCTTTTACCTGAACAGATATTTGGATTCCTTTATTCCAAACTCCCATAGCACTGTGTCCCAGATGGCTTAATACTGAAAAAGATTCCAGTAAGTCTTGTATACGGATGTATGAGCATACTATATATAAAGAGAAACTTATAACTGAAGAGATCCAATAATGTAAAATAAAGCATTTCAAAGTGAGGAAATACAAACTACATTTGCCTGTGCAACTTTGACTTGGCTATCTTTTACAACTGGACCATCTTCCATGCTGTGTACAAAATCTACAGATAATGAGTAGGGGTTTTGCTGGGGTTTAATCCTTTTTGTTAAGTGTAATTCTTCAGGTATTATTTATTGCTCATTAGCCAGCTCTGTCCCAAGAGCTAATTCTGTCATGGGAGTTTTATATGTTTCGCTCCCTGAAGCGTTATGGTTCTCAAGTTTGGTCTAGGATGTGTAGTAATGGTACAAGTAAGATGTATGCCTATGTGTGGAGGAATAAACAGTATTTACCAGTAACAGATTCAAACAGTTAATTTTCTTCCTTTGCAGGTTCCCTTCTGATATACTGCAGCAAGTTCTGCTCCTAAACCATTTTTTCTGACTTTAATATATTATTAGTCACAATATCATCAAAGTCACAAAGGCTTCATGCTAAGCCTTTACCTAGTAACAAAGCTTTTCTTAAAACCTGTTAAAATGCTTTTCATCCCAAGTACATAGTTTGGTTTCTGCCACACAGCCCTCTGTTAGTACTATACATATGTAAGCATCTTTTCTAAATCACAGTAGCTCAGTTTGAGAATACACTGGAATACCCAGTAGCATAGAAGTTTTAAGTGGTGACTGTTAAAAATTATTGGAAGTGCAAGAAGTATTTAAAGGCCAGATGGTCCAGGAAGCTAACAGGAGATTAACAGGCAACAAAATGTGGGACAGCAAAAAGAAAGAAGAGGATTACCTTCTGCAGCTTGATTTTCTAAATAAGAAAAAATGAAACTATTTGTGAACACAAATGTGAGTGGAAATCACTTTTCAAAGAGTTTTGAATTGCAGAAAGTTGTGGAGTGCCCGCCTCTTCCTAAAGTAGGATAATACCTAGAAACACTGCCAGTATATGAGGGTACCGGACTGACATCTCACCTGAAGCAACAAAATTACCTTATTTAATATCTGCCAACAGGCAAAATAAAATGAAAGAACTTGAGCCCGAAGGAAAGCAAATTGTTGTGTCCCCAAAAGTATGAACTGCTTCCTCATGAGGTGGTACTAAGGACAGGCTGCTTTCCATGCAAAGCTGGCAGAGTGCGCAGAGAAACAGCAGCATGGCCAGTGGATGTGGTTCATCCTTGTCAGGGTGACAGCCTGTTCCCAGAACTACCAAGCAAAACACAGCTGAATGAACAAGTGAGAACAAAATTTTAAATATCAGCCTCAGCCTGTATAAAACCCTAGAAAATGATACATTTAGTTGTAAAAAAAATCTTGAATCTAGGATGACATGCTAAAAATCCTCAGCAGAGACCTGCAAAGAAACTACAACCATCTGAGCAGTATATTCTAGTTAAGTTTTTAAAAGTACAACAGGACTTGGTCTTGATAAATACCTCGTGTGCAGTTTTGTTGGGATCTACAGCAATTCCATTGCTTCATCTCTCTATGATTCTGTGGTTAGCATCATATCAACAATATCAGCCCTGCTGGTGGTGTAATAAGATAATGATGCAAGCCTTAGGGATGATGGTGCAGGTGCTGGTAGGATGACAAAGTCCCCACCACCAGATACAGTAGGAAATAATTGAGATCAGGTAAGGCTGCAGTCAAACATGAAACATTAAAAATGCTGTTCATTAACAATCACAGAAGTCATTAAAATGAATTTATATAAATTATTTCATTAACAAACTAGAAATACTGAAGTGACCTGTGTGATCTGCTAGTCTGATGTCCTGTGTAATGGAGAGCAGGTTTCCCTGAACCAGTTCCTGTTTGAACTAGATTGTATCATTTTAAGGGGGAAACATCACATCTTGATATAAATGTCATCCGCAAAGTTACCATAATTCTTGGTAACCCTCTCAGTGGTGACTTCTGGGTAACTACAAATTAAGATTGCATGTCTTGGATCTTTGTCTGCCAAAGGTAAGCCATGTGTTTTGAAATGGATATTTAGTGCATAGAAGGGTATGTAAAAGGCCCCCATTAACTTTCTCTTTGATAAGGTAAATAGGTGGAAATCCTTGAGCCCTACATTAGAACAAGAGTATCTTAATCCTTTCATCATGTCTTATGTCTGTTCTATGAAATCCCTCTGATTTTTCATCACTCTTTTTGAATTTAGGACATGAATCCCATCTACAGCATCCCACTTTGCCTTGCATCACTGCCAGGTACAGAAGTATGAACCTCTCTGTTCTTTCTCAGTATTTACTGGCCTGGACAATCAAGAGCTAAATTCCCTATTCTAGCCACCACGTCAGAGAAGTAGCGCTATGGTCTCCATCTCCAACTCCAGTCCCAGGAGAGGACTCCCTGTGAGATTTGCTGGGCCATTGTTCTTTTTAGAATATAAGTTATGCTTATATATCCATAAAAGGCAAAAATGCTTTCACACTAATTCCATAGAAGAATAAGGCACAAAGGGACTTACAGGAAGTTGTCATAAGTATTTGTGAAGAAGGGATCTGAGAATAGGACAGGTCTCTTGAGTCCTGTACTGGCACTAGTACTGCACATTTACATCTGAAGTAGGATTGCAGAGGCAAACTGGATCCATTGTCAGCTGGTGGATACAATCCAATATCAGACTGAATGTTATCATTTCTTTCCAGATTTGAAACTCTACTGATGAAACAAAAAAATACAGCTTGAACCATTTAGCCTAACTCTCTCCTGCCAAAGGTCATCATTTGTACCTTCGCTTTCATAGGGAATCTCTCACAAACTTCAGAAACAAAGTATTTTCCCAGCAGGAGGAAAATATGACCAAATGGAAAATACAGACAAAGGAAAATAGTATCTTAGCTAATTCTTCCTTGTCATTTTGTACACTAACTTTTACTGAATTGGTGCTTTCGATTCTGTCCTCTTTCTCTTACTGCAGGAATAGAGATATCTTTTGGCATCAGTCTGTGTTGGGTAGAGCACCAAACTTGCCGAGCCCTGTAGACCAAAGAAAAGACTTACTCTACTAAAAGTTCTGACTCAAAACCGGATTTCGTGACGAGTTTAATTTCTCCAGTCAGTTCCGCCATGTGCACCAGACACGGTAGCTCTGGCGAATTTCTGCTGTAAAATGCCGAAATCTAGGCTAGAGCTAGCTATAGTTCTTGGGAAGCTCTCTGGATTTCCTGGAGGGCAAGGTGTGACTCTATACGTGGGAGGTAAACGCCAGTGATTTTCTGTTACTAGTAATTAGGTACTGCTTGAGTTCCATTAGTAAGAGCTACATATACATACTGGAAAAAAGAGTTTACCTGACACTGGATGATTATTATGTGTTGCCAGGTAAGTGTCTTGCAGTGCTCATTACCTTTGTTATTTTGTGATTAGCACTTACAAACTTTCAAAAATTTGTTCATATTTTATCAACACATAAAAAAATTCTGCCACTTAGAGTTTATGTATAAAGAGAAGGAAATCTCCTGGTAAATCTCAAAATTATACCTCCAATCCGCCTAACATTTTGGAACTGCTTCTTGCATTAGTGTGTGTCTTTATTAGCTTTAGTGATTTTGCTTTTGATGTTGGTCATGAACACTACCAAATGCAGAAATACACTTTCCAGAAAGTGAACACCCAGCATGGAAATATCAGTCCTAAAGATTCTGATAATCCAGTGAGGAAAGGAAACAGAATCTCATGAGGTTCTGTGTATCCTTAAATAAAAGAGATACTGCAATTTTCCAGTGATTATTTATCAACATTTAGCAATACAAACATGAAAAAAACACCCTGTAATGGAGCTAAAAATGCCTGTTAAATTGAAGTATTTTAAAACTCCATTCACTTCAGTGTCTAACCACAAACTACCTCAGTATTGTGGCAGATATTCTGAAATTCTTATAAAACATTTTAAAGGTTGGGGGTTTTCTCCATTTTGATGTTTCAGAGCATCACAGGTTCCCAGGTGAGAAGAAAGGCCCCTGGTTCTCCAGCCTGACTTTTTGCACAGTACAGGTGACAATTGGACCAAGTGATGTCTATATAATTTCCAGAAGAGCTAGAACACTTTCTTTGGAAAAATCCATCTTCTTGATTTAAACACGTCAGGTAACACGGAATACTTCACAGGCCTTTTTTTTTAATTCCTCATTTTTTATCCCAGTGTAGTTAATCTGAGGGGAGTTTGTTTGTTTGTTTGTTTTAGTTTTGTGGGTTTTAATAAAAAAAAGGTCTCTTGACTCAGCTTTCAAGTGCTCCATCCTTGAAAGGTTTGTCTGTTAAACTGAAGATTTCTGTGATTACAATTATTCTCTTTATTTATATAATTCCAGGTGAGTTAGCTCTTATGTGATTAATTGATGGATTTAAGAGACTAAACTTTTTAAGTCTCTTCTATAAGAAGGGTTTCAAGGTCCCAGATCAACTGCTTAACCAGTTCTGCAATTTTTGTCTCTGTATCAGGCCAAGACATACTGCTCCACCAACAAAATCCCTGTTGCTACAGTGTGGTCCTCACATTTATCCACAAGGATTGCATTTCCATGTGCTCTTAATTGCTTTTCTGTATCACTGCTCTTCATACAGTTCTCCATCAGATAACTGATCTACATTTTTCTTTCCTAGAAATATTAGCCTGAGATTAACTATGTTTAAATGCACATCATTCAAATTAGCTCACCAAAGATCCTGGCAACAATGTGGAACAAATCCTTATCATGCATCACTTCACAACTTCTGTTTCTAATGCAAATATTATCCTACAGATTTGTAAACTAACAAATATTAGCCATTTTTAAATACTTTTGATGTCTTAATAATGCCAAGTAGAAAATAATCCTATTTTTCCCCAATTTGAAACATAAAGTATCTGCTAAGAGCTAAAGATTAATATAGCCAGACAGTGAAATGAATTAAAATAGAAGTCTATTTCAGCAATATACTTTCCTTAATTGTTGATAATGTGTGTTGATACCATATAGTTAAAAGTGATAGGCAAGGGGAACAACAGTTTCCCTTGAGGTATTTTACTGTGTAACAAATTAGTTACCTTGTTTCTATAGTAACACCTGCAAATTACATTGCAATGATTTTGAACAGGGAGAAAATTCTTAGGGCAAGCAGAAAAAGAAGCAAAATTATTTGCTGTACCAAGTTCTATTTATTACAGTGAAAATAGTCAAGTACATCACACGTATGACAACATAAAATAACAGCAAGTCAATAAATAAAAACACAATGTGGCATATTCTGAAAAATATCTGGGTAGAAATGAGTCATATTCTAATGTTGGATAAACCCCTTCTCCTTCAGTACATGAAGGAATGCTTTATTAAGGTAGCCCAAGTGACATGTAATTCCCACCAGCAAAAAGATGCTATCATTACTTCCTATACAGAGGACCACACCCCTCAGGAAACTCAAGTTTTTCTACATACCCACAAAGCTGATGAAATGTTGCCATTGACTGCCTGCCTTTCACAGGACAATTCATTAGGAAAGGATAATGATCTCCAAAAGCAGCAAAATCAATTCAGCAGAATACCACGTCGGAAACATTAGATGCTTCTTCACTTTGCCATGGGTAGCTATTGCAAAAACTGCTCAGAACGTTTAAACGAATCAAATTACGATTTTCTCATTTACAGGATTTCTGTGTGGGGAAGTATTTCAGCTTTCTGCACAGGCACCTGAAGCTCCAGCAAACTATCTTTTCCTTTTGTTTATTTTTTGGCTTACAGAGGATGATTGCATGGTCTAGTAGTTTTAATGTACTAACTAGCCAGAGTGCTGATGGACTTGTAGTAAATTAAGCATCCAGTATTCATTAGGCTGATCTGCCCAGATTAGGATAATGGCCAGCTATGCCATCTTGATAGGTCCTGTAGGAATACATTATTGTAATGTTGGTTGTAGCTACACGGTTAAGATTGTGTCAACATCCATAGAGCAGGAGCAAAGTAATTTTTTAAACTTTAAAGAGTTTTAAAACGGGACACTTATATGCAGCAGACACTGGAATTCAGAATCCTAGAATCCTAGAATAGTTAAGGTTGGAAAGGACCTTAAGATCATCTAGTTCCAACCCCCTGCCATAGGCAGGGACATCTCACACTAAACCATGTCACCGAAGGCTCTGTTCAACCTGGCCCTGAATACCACCAGGGATGGAGCACTCACAACCTCCCTGGGCAACCCATTCCA
>NDXB01004325.1:0-14865 GCA_002631895.1 Agapornis roseicollis | reverse complement strand
CCTTTTTTTTTTTTTTGTGTAGTATGTTTGACAGGAATAAAAAAAATCTCTGATTTCTTTGTGTTGATTGTAAATGTTTTGCTTTATGCTTGAAGTTTGCAGAAATTTTATCACTTTTCTTCTTAGAAATACATATGAGAAATATCTCTTAAGGTTAGACCTCATTACTCTGCAACAGGAGGTATATTGTGCTGTGTTTTCTATGCACAGCAAAGTAGCCACCCAGTGTTTTACATAGCGTGATTCCATTATAAGCCTCTAAACCACTGTAATCCAAACAACTGCCTTCCTGAGATGCATGCATGACAATCTAAGGTGCTTTTATTGTTTCTATGGTCACTTTCTGAAGGCAGAATGTGTCAAGGAGTTACATGCAGAGAAGGAGTTTTGAGTACCACTTGACATCATCGGAGGAATCTTGAAGAACTGGTCTTGTTCCAGGGACTGTGTTGAAATGTGTTTTGTTGAAATGGTCTGGAGTTAGCCAGGGGCAAGGTCTACACATGAGGATAACATAAGGAAGACTAATTGCACCCCTGGGAAATCCTGACTTGGATGATTATATTGTCAGAATCATTGATCTTAGTTTTGCTATATCTCTCTGGAGATGGAAAGAGAAGATTCTTGCACATTATAAGCTTGAGAAGGAATGGTACTAAATATCATTTTCTTTATATAAATAGCTATGATGGGAATTGGGTACAAAAGAATGTTTGCTTCTGAGCAAAAAGGAAAATGTGTTATAGAGGAAAAAGGTATATGTTTTGTTCAGTGCTTGCAGGATTTAATCATAACCCAAAGGTGTCAATTGTATTTATTTTATGGGAGTAACATCTGTATTCTGCAATGTAATTGGGATTTAAGGTTCAATGTGAAAGAGCTCTGTTTATTTTTCGACTATCATAGATTATTCCCCTGTTTGTGCTAATTGCCCCTCCACGCATGCGGTCCATATTGTCTAATTCTTGCACCAGATAACTTCATTTATGCTTCGCTAGTCTCAAACACACCTGCAAAAACCTGTAGCAGCTTTTAAAGCTGAAGATGTTTCCCTAGCTCCCTGTAGTACAACAGTCATGACTGCCTAAAGTATCATCCTGAAAGATAGGGTAATTACAGCTGAATATACAGAGGGAAGGAATGCAGTGGTAGATAAAATATAACTATCCAATTATGTGGAGCAATCTGGGCCAAACAACAGTGGTTAATGTCATTGAACTCCTGGAATTACGCAGTTATTTCTACCAGCTCCTTTCTTATTATTTAGGCATACAATGCTGTGAGTTTAATCTAGTTTAACAAATAAAATATTTTGTTTGGAATGAAACCTTTCCCCCTGAATTTTGCAGTTCCTAAAATACCTTACATTGGACATGAGTTGGAAAGCTCAAAATGAGTTGGATAATATGGTATGTTCTGATCAGGGAGAAGATTGCCTGATTGATAGTTGTGTGCAAGTTTAGTTCTAACTGGGAATGCAAAATGGCCAGGACTCAATTTTTTTGTTTGGTTGTTTATTGTTTGATTTTTTTTCAATTAATTATGTTTAAGATACTTTCTGTGTGATAGATTTAGTCATGAATGCTAAAAGCTCTCAAGGAAACATCCAAAAGCACACAGAACTGGGTCTATGCCTGTTGAATCCTAATATCTTTTATTACAGGGTTGCTATTCACTTTTTCACTCTAAAGCCTGAAAATGCCAGTTTCTCTGACCCAAAGATGCTGCTTTGCATCATTCTGACAGCTTGAAGCAGGCTTAACCAGCCAATTGAGAATCCCACTTTTAAGGTTATAATGATTCCTATGATAACCTGCTCTGGCTGTTGTCTCAGGGTCAGAATATGACACACTGACTTTCTGCTAATTCCCTGACTGCTAGAACAGCATTCTGGGGTCAAAGGCATGGTACAATGAAAGGAGCTGAGGCTGCTGTAATTCCCACCAAAAGTCACTAGTGCAGGGAGAGAGGGTTTTTTAATAGTCACTTTCATTTCTTCCTATGGCATTTGGCAGTTCCTAGGTTTTGCTTTTTTATTCGTCTGTGCTTGGGAGCAAAAAGATAGATTTTGGAATATATATGAGAGAAAAATACTTCAGGGCTTGATACTTTATGAAAGCACACTGCCAGGCTGCTATATGGTCATTTACACCTGTGCAAGTGCCTGAAGTCTTGTATTCAAGTATGAAAAGAGAATTCTGATGAGGAAGAGCATTTTATAAGCACTTATGATTAAGGCTATAAATGATTCCATAATGTGCAAAGCCATGCAGACTGAGGCCTGATGTTTCCTTCATATGAATAAGTGATTCTTGCTTTTTATTCTTCTGAGCATACACATTTGAGATATTTTCAGTAAGGAGCAAACAGATTCTGCTGAAGAAAATAATCTATTTGCATCCTTGTAATCTTTGCACAGCTGTATATCATGATTTCTGATCTATAGAGTTCTTCTGAAATGGATGAATACGGGACACCTGAAAGTCAGCTGAAGATGTGCAGGCAACAGCTCTGCACAGGCTGCTCCAGTTCATTTCCTGTAATACAGGACTCTGATATCATTTGTTGATTTGTCATTATCAAGAAGTGTGCAAAAGGCTAATAAATACAACCAGGCTGCATTTTTAGTCTCCAGTGTCATTGGTATTGCTCCTTCCTTCCATCTCATATTATTAATCTGTCTGCAGGTATGTTTTCATGCAAACAGATTATTCCATGTCACTGAGAATAGACAGTTTTCTCAGCTTTCTGATTTTATGCAAGCGCACATATTCCACAAAGTAGCAGTTTCCTCTTAGCTACTGTACTATTTAAATTATTGTAAGTGAAGGTACAGCAGCCAATTTTCTTAGCTTCTCTCTTCTTTTTTTCTGTGCAAAAAAGCAGCATCAACAATAGTTCATGGGGGTTCTGAGTAGCTTTTTGCTACTGGAACAGGTCAGCATTGAGGTCAGGGCATATTCATGAACCTTGAAATATCTATTTGCTAATTGCTTATGACAAGCAAGCTCAGTAAAAATGAAGGGAGCTGGCTTGAGCTTGAAAACCATATAGTTATCTGAAAGTTTAGAATACAAACGTTAAACTAAGCATCTCTTCAGGCAGGTAGCAAATGAGTCATCTCACAAGACCACTTCTAGGAAGCTTTTAGTAGACAATAGTTTATGTTAAATGAGTTATAATGGTATACAAATAGCCTTTTGTATGATAATTTTTTTGTGAAATGTCAAAGTTAAATAGATGGCAAACAGGTGAAAAATGTAACAATACTATTAATATTCAAAAGAGGTTCAATACAAATTGAGTACTGGACAAAATTTTGTGTCTATTTTATTCTTGCCAGCTTGTCCATCTTCAGCAAGAACTCTTTTTTCAATAGTGGACAGAAAGAGGACTATTGGGAAGTGGTTTGGGTTGTCTCCTTTTCCATTGTGTGGAAAATTTACATGTCTCTGAAGGGCACAGCCATTCGTGCTGCATCCCATTTATATTTTTAAAAGGAAGATGGAGAGGATCATTCTGAAAGCCTTTGTTTTCTATGTGTCACTAAAAATATGGGTATCTTTTTGCCTCCCAGCCTGTTAATTCTGTGACAGATAGCAGTGTTATTTTTAAAGGTAGCCCACCCAGCTCTGCCCCCTTGCGAGAACACCCCGTGTGTGGGTTGGTCAGATGATAACCATGTGGAGCTTTGTGTGGGCCCTTAGTCAAATGGGCGCGAGTATCGTTACTCAAATGAGTATTCATAGCCACTACTTGCTTTATTTTTTTTCTAGATCAGCAACAAAATGGCAGAGACGACAGCTGCCACATCATATACATACACACACTCCTACACAAACTATGCTTTGTACATCAGAAGCAGCATAAATACCATGGCATGTGGCAGTTACCATGGCAACGTGTTTTTTTAATGAATAGCAGATGGAATAGGCATGTAAAACTTACATAAGTTGTTAGTAATTTGTAAGTTACTGCAGACCAGCTACTGCAGTAAACTTTTGTTTTCACTGTTTCTATTTTTTCCACGTACAGTTCAGTCAGTCCTTTCCTTCCCACTGAGTTTACCCTGATCTGGAATATAGGCTATAGTGGTGCATAATAAATAGCGATGGCTAATTTATTTGTGGGTGAGGTTCCGTAATACAGACGATGGAGGAAATAATACAGTTTAGCACTTGCAAAGAAATTATTTTTACAAAATTATTTTGATGTAGCCTTTAATGGTAAAATTATAAGACGTTGCAGAAACATAGCAGCTTTCATTTTTAGAGGCAAACTCCTGAGTGGATAGCAAGTGTCAAAACGGGGTGGACAAGCGAAACTATCCCCATGAAAAATCATGCTTTGATTCACATCCTGACTGTGGTTTGTTAGGAGACAGAATTTAATTATTTATTGAACAGCAGGGAAAGATAACGGGAGATGCCCCTCATTGTAAAATTTCAACCAGTGAAACGCTGAATAAAGGATTCTTCCTCAAAATCTGAGGTGTGAGCTTAGGAGATGTGAATAACTGGCCTGATCTTTATAGGCAAGGTCAGGCAATGGTAAAAGAGGAACTGGAATTAAAATGAATCTCTCTTGGCTATGTGAGCAGCTCACTTACCTTCAGTATTCCCCACTCACACCATATAGCACCAAATCAATTATGATTCAGGTTCCTAAATCCTATTTAAGTGCATGATAGAAGTTAAGTGCCTACGTATTCCTAAATGTTTTTTTGATCTGGACCTTGAACCTTGTAATAAAAGCAGCTTCATTAATTCAAGAGAGACTGGTATTAGAAAGGGAATAAAGGGAGCAGGTTCAGTCACAGAAAGCACCTCCAAGTATGCATGATGTTTAAAGGTAACAACAAATACTCTAATTATTGGTTTGTAAGCAACCTCTAGAGAGGGAGTTAACAGAGACATACGGCTAAGAGTTTCAGGCAGCTTTAAAAGAGTTTGTACTCTCAACTTTGGCCAGCTACCCTTGACATTAGATGAGGTTTGGGTGTGAAAGTCCCTTAGGCTTCTGCAATTCTGTTCCCTGAGGCTTAATTTTTCCAATGTCTTTTTCTGTTATTTTTGACTTTGTTTTTGAATGAGGTCCTGGTCTCCATACTGAAGAATTGTGGGGTTCAGGAGTGGTGATGTCTATCTCTTTCTTTTTGTACTGCTCACTGGCTCCCAGCAGCTATTGCTGGAGGAACTGGACCTTCATTTTCTGCTTGATGTCAACTGTCTTTCCTCTTATAAATCAGCTGTTGGTTTTATTTCTGCAGTCATTTCTCTGACTGCTCCAGCATCAGAAGAACTTACTTGTATTAAATCCAGGCTGGCACTACTGCTTTTCCCAAGCCAACTTACTTATTCTTTTGCTTGTTCATATTAGTGATGGTCACAGGAAGGCTCATTGCATAATATAGTCATCAAACCACAGTTTCATAAGATTAAAGCTGCAGTGACTGTACTGTCTTTTAGCTGAGACAGGCTGGAGCAGTATTTCCATCAAGACCTGTAAGTGCTCAGAAATGCTCTTCATCACTTTTTTATATTTTTATACTCATTGCAGAGGATTAGGGCCAGAAAGAGCAATGTTATCACAAAAGAGAAAGTAAATAAATCAGTCTTTTCCCTTTTTACTGTTATTGAGAACTCCAAAGTCTTTCTTTTATTCTCCAGGGGTGTATTTTCAAAGCAGTAAAATTAAGCACACCATCCCCATGCATTAACCATAACTCAAGTTACACAGGTAGAACTATGCTAATTGTTCCTTCTAATGTTTCAAGGGAGTTTTACCTAGGTAAAATGAACACTTGATTTAGGCCTCAGAATTCAAAGTCTTAGAAGTTATTTTTCACCCACGAAATGGCAGATAAGAGCAATTACTACAGTCTTCTTATCTCTTTTACCAAAGTAACCCTTCATTCTGTGGGAAGCTAAGTGAGAATTAAATGTTCCATCTTCATGATGGTTGCATGTATTTTTAAATTTACATTTTATTAACAGAGTAATTGTGGACTTAAATTTTGTTTAAATGGTATGCTTCATATAACTGCTAAGTAGCTGTTATACAATTGCAGAGAAAGCTTTGCAAGACATTGAGACACTAATGGCTTTTCAACCTCAACAAGACACCTAATATAAAAAGACATGAGAGCCTTGTAATTAAAACAATCTTCTCAGTGAGCTGTTGATATAGAAAACAATCTGCTCTCCTTTACATTTTCCATATTAATTGACTGAAAAATTATGAGTAGTACATTTTGCAAAGGTACACTTTGGTAATTTTTATGTTATTGAGAGCACTTTAACTCACAGTGGTAGCATGAAATTGTATTGAATATTGCAAATTATCAGTATTAATGTGAGCTAGAAATATATTGTTAGACATCTCTATCACTAATCCAAGCATCCTTCCAGAACTCCTTCAGTAACCGAAAAGCTCCCACCAACAAAGTGTGCTTTGGGAATCTGATGTCCCAAAGATCTTAAAGGTAGCAGTGAATGAAGGATGAGCAGCAGGAGGTGCCAAGATGGCATGGTTTCCTACAGATTTTTGTCCAGCAGATGCCTATCCCAGCATGTAACATGCTGTAAGCTCTCTCCTGTGCTGGAGAATTCAGGGCAGCTGTGTATCTTACCAGCTCTATCCATCTCTGAAGGAGTGAGCTCTGACTGCATCCCCTGGAGTGAGGGCAGTGAGGAGGGAGAAGAGAGTCTTCTCCCTCACGCTGCTATTCCCATGATTCTTGTTTAACTTGGCACTATATATATCATCTAGAGTTTGTCTGTGTCTGCCTTGTTTCCTCCAGAGACCATATCAGACAGTAAGGTCTTTCCTTTCTATAGCAGTACCAGGAATATATGTGTCTTGTTAGCCTACAGTTATGGCTTACAGGAGTGGTAGGTGTGTGAGCAGACCCTGCGACTGTCCCCTAAAACTCCAAAACAGGTGATGTAAGACACCACTAAACTACAAAACAGCAATGAGAGCAGATATAAGACCACTGGCAAGTCCTTTTTTTATAATGCATACCTCCAATGAAGGAGTATTTCAGGAGATAAAATATTGGATCAGAATAAATGGAACTCACATTGCTTATGGTGATGGAGTACAAAAAGTGCATATTGCACAAATAAACTTTTGTTAGCATTAAACCCAAAGATTTCCAAAACAATAGAAGAAATTGTAGCACACTCAATAAAACCTTTACAAGTTTCCATGCATGAAGACATGTACATGTTGTCTTCCTATTCACAGCAGGGGTCTCAGTCTAAAATTATCTAAAGGTTAAAAAGAAGTGCCTTAAAATTTTAAATTAATTTGTTCTTATTGAGATCCTTGGGCCTTTGCTGAGTGTGAGTCGTAGCCCAGTTGTCACCATTAAAGTTGCTCTTGAAAGACCTTCTCTGAGACTACTAGTGTCAGCAGTGTCTTTCCTGTAGGTTTGCTGTGTGCTCTGTTGCTCCTCTCTTCCAAAAGAACTGTAGAAAAACTCTGTGAATGATTTCAGGTTATGACTGTTTCCTACCATTCTCTGCTTCCACGTACATGCTGACAAGCCATTAACTGGCATGCTATTTATTCCCTGATTGTACCAGTTACAAACTTGGCACATTTCATATGTTGTGCAGTGTGGTGTATCAGTGGTACTTGCTAACTAGTAATTGTTAGTGCCGCCAAAATGATAGTGGTTTTTCTTCATGAGCATACTTATCAAAGATTCTTTGTATCCACAGATGAATAGTCTCCTAGAAATGAAATAAAACCTGCCTGCTGCATTACTTATGAGGCATTCTGCCATCTCAGTAGGATCTCTGACTCTCAAAATACTTGCAGTGTCTAATAATTAGATTTGGATATTTTTTCTCTTCAAGGCATCATGTTTTATTTTAGCAGTATTTCCCTCCACAGTAGTGCTGTTAAACTTTTGAATTAGGGGAGATACAAAAAGAGCATGTGTGTGTGTATGTTGGGGGAAACCCTGAAAAGTGTTCCTTGGGGTATGGAGGCTGCCTGGGAAGAAAGAAGTGTTACAAACTTCTCAGTTCTTGATGTAGAGCTGCAAAAGGAAATTAGCTCATTTGTAATTTCAGGCAGTCCCCCCATCCCAACACACACACCCCATTAATAATGAGTTGAGAGAAAAGAGATCCAGAGTGCAGGCCCGCTCAAATGGAGCGTGCACTTAATAGTCCTGTTCAAACAGGGCTCCCTAAACCTGTGTGCAATGTCTCAGGGGCTTCTGCTGGTGCACGATGCCGGAGCTCTGTGGTGCAAGGATGCCATCACCGCCCCCCACATGCCACAAAATCCTTCCTGAAAAGAATAAATTAGCCTAGAAAGCTACTACGTGATTAGGGAAGACAATGCAATCTTGCTTAGAAAGTGGCAAAAATGCTATTCCTGTCTTCAGTGAACGCTCCTCTGCAGTGGGGGTTGTAGCAGATCCCCGTGAGACCATGTGTATTTCCATACAATTGGGTTTGGGTAGAATGGGTACTCAAACCATGCCTTTAAAAATGTGCAGGTCTAACACCCATCAGTGTTTTCACTGTGCAAAACATTCAACAAGTTTTCAGAGATTAGTCATGTAAGGATGAAAATAGGCAGCAAAAATGGGTGAGAAAAAGCTGCCTTCAGCTCTTTTGGTGGCTTGGTTTTTAGGCCTTTGTTTTAGAATCATAGAATAGTTAGGGTTGGAAAGGACCTTAAGATCATCTAGTTGTGTATATCTCATTGGGAACTTCTTGGGGTTTTTTGTTACAACAAACTGGTATTTCAGTGTATGTATCTGCTCTGGTGGTGGTTTGTTGTTGGTTTTTTATTTTTATTTTTTTTGTGTTGTGATTTGCCCACTTTATTGTTTTATGCTCCTTAAACTGGGGATCAGGTCCTCCTAGTAGTTAACATATTGACTGACCCATCAACACCCCTTNTGGTGGTGGGTTTGTGTGTGTTTTTTTTTTTTTTTTTTTTTTTTTTTTTTTTTGAAAGAGCAAGGGGTTTAAGTAGCAAGAGTTTGGTAAATTTGGTAAATTTGAGGGTACCAACCATGTTGGACCTTCTAATGCAGATAGCACACACAAGTAGGGTGCATGTAAGGAAAAAGTTTATATATTAAAACTTGCCTATTTATTCCTGTCAACGTTTCCATCTTGGCTGTGAATATCCACTGAGCCCTGGAAAACAGATTTACCATGCCAAGTATAAAACTGCAGGGACCACCAATTTTAAACTTTAAGACAGAAACTGGTCACCAGTTAGGGTCAGAAAGTAATTCATAACCATTACTATCAAGGCTTAGTATTGTATTGTTTGATGCATTCTGGGTGATTTATTCTCTTACCTAGAATATAGTTTTTCTGTATGGGTTCCTGTTACGACATTGCAAATTCCCTTTGTATTTGAAAAAATACAGGGGAAAAGTGTGGAAGACTTCTTGCAGAAAGAAAAAAGCAAACAATTGTTGAGAGAAGCAAATGCAGACAAGCTGATCTCAGAGTTTTCCATTTTATTTCATTTAATGCGGACAGCTTTTTTCTCGCCATTCAGTTGTATATACGAATGCTCTTAACAGTCCAGAATACAAGAAAACTAGCCTAATCAAGTCTCTGGTAGATCCACATATAGCAACCATCCAAAATAAACACATAAACAGGCACGTTAACCTAAGCTCTGGACTAATCACAAATGTGTTAAAATAAATAAGAATTATAATGAAACCAAAAATATACACCACAGCATCAGAAGGGAATTCTATTCTTATGATCTTAAAATATCCCTCTAATCTAAACCATAATGCCCTTAGTGCACAAAGAAATCTAACTAACTCCAGCAGATGTGTTAAATTCATGTAATGAAAAGAAGCCCCTTTGCGGATTCACCCTTTGTTGGGACCCAGTTTCTCCACACCAACTCAACAATTGATGCAAGTTTCAGCCATAACCAACTCAAAGCAGAAAGTGAAAGCCAGCCAGCACTTGAAGCCAATCATCTGAACAATAGACAGCATGTCACCATATGGGACAGCTCTTGAACATCCTGTTCTTACAGGCTCAGCATGAAAGCCACAAGAAAACTGATGACTGGAGTGTGTGACTGTTCCTGCAAAGAAAAAGTAAACGTCAATAAACAAGGATGTCTTCTGCAGTATGTCAAATAGTGATCCACCTGGAAGTGTTAAAAAGGCTGACAATGGGTTTCTTTCCCCACGACATGTTAACCTTTGTTGTGCCAAAGTCTTCCCCTTTGTATTTCAAGAATGAGAACTCAAATGTGTCTTCCTTCACCAGGCCAATTTTTAGAACAGTCAATACATGGTGGTCTTTTTAAATACTAATGAGATCCTGTGATCTGCAAAGTCACAGAAGTGTGAGGGGAGGGAAGAGGAGAGTAGACAACAGATAACTACCCTTTTGGCTGTCTTGTTTTGCTCCTGTGCAAAGCCCCTCTGGTAGCAGATGCACAGGGAAGGGCTTTGCCACAGTAATGCACCTCTGCAAATTCTGGTGCACCTGGCTGAGAATACAACTGTTTTCAGAAGAGTCAGACTCACCTTTTCAATGGAAAAGCTGCACTCATAATGCTGGAAGGACCGTGTGCTCACTATGAGACCGGGAAGAGGCGCATGGCTCTCCTTCAAACAAAGCAGCTCAGCAAGTTTAGATAGTAGGAGCTAAAGACCATGCTAACTAAAGAACATTTAGAAATTCAATATATTTACTTCGGGCATTTGAAATTATGCAGAAGATAAAAATATAAAGCACTATGCTGTGCTGCAGCCTGTGCAGTGAGTTCTCTTAGTAATGTTGTAAAGTAACATGGTCTGTCTCATGAAGAGTGAACTCCTTGTACTTTAAATGTTCCTGGCTTCGCGTGACCAAGAAAACACTACCCAAGCTGCTGAAGAGACACCTTTTGTCCTTAACCAGCCCTGGGGTATAGCCCTTCTGACATCAGATAGAAAGAAGGACTGGTGTCCTTAGGACTTATCTCCTGCACTTGAAGGGTGAGAAGGGAGACAAAGGCAGCTCAGCAAAACAGTAATCCAACCCCAATATTTTCATGTCATTTTTATTAATTTTCATCTCTACACATAATGGTCGCCCCTGTGGAATACATTTGGGTTTGACTGGAGTTGTAATGCTACGTGTGTTTAGGTGCTTTGATATTTCACACACCCACCACCCTCAGTGTGGAGACTTAATATTATTAGCCCACTCTCTGTTATGTTCTTTAGGTTATGGGTATCATTCCTTGTTCCTTATTCCAAACAACAAGCTTGTGCCTTCATCAGAGAAAACTGCTTCTTGTCCTGGAGGCTGCTATGTAAAGTATGACTGCTGTTACCTCTGTGGTCTGTAGAAACTCAATAACAGTAGCCTAAAAGGACACTTTCAACTAGCTTCTGCTTTTACCTCAGTGGTTAAATAGTTACTCAGTCACTTCCTGGTGTCATTCTGGAAATGTCACTATTAGGGCTATAGCTCTATTTGTTTTTGTTCCTAAGCAATTTCTCTGCATTGATGTCATAGTTTAAGGCCAGCTGGTAACTCAGAACCACACAGCTGCTGGCTCACTTCCCTCCCTTCACCTTCCTCTCCCCGTTCCCGGAGAGATGGGGAGGAGAATCAAAAGAATGTAACTCCCACAGGTTGAGGTAAGAGCAGTCCAGTAACTAAGGTATAACACAAATCACTGCTGCTACCACCAATAATAATAATGACAAGGGAAATAACAAGGGAAGAGAATACAACCCCTCACCACTCGCCAACTGATACCCAGCCTGACCTGAGCAGTGATCTAGCCCTTCCAGTTAACACCTCTCAGTTTATATACTAGGCATGACGTGCTGTGGTGTGGAATACCTCTTTGACTAGTTTGGGTCAGGTGTCCTGTCTCTGCTTCCTCCTGTCTTCCCCTCCTCCCTGGCAGAGCATGAGACTCAGAAAGTCCTTTGTCAGAGTAAACATTACTGAGCAGCAACTAAAAACATCAGTGTTATCAGTGCTGTTCCCAGGCTGAAAGGCAAATACACAGCACTGCACCAGCTACTGAGAAGGAGAAAAATGACTGCTACTGGTGAACCCAGGAAAATTAATTATGTTTTTGGAAGCAGGGAAAGGGTAGAAAGTAAAATTTTACTGTGAGTGTCATTAGTCTGGCTCTGAAGTTAGTTTTATCCCTTCTTGCATTTCTCAAGCTGCAAATCTTTGTTTCTGGATCTAAAACAATGTTTCTCTTATACCTTAAAAAGTATGTAGTATCTTTTGCTAAATATTTTTTCTTACTTTTCAGTTAAGCAAATAAAATCCTTAAGAAAGCTAACCAAATTCTCTGTCACTGGTCAGTAGAATTACCATACATATAAAAAAATATGTAAGTACACATATATAAGCTTGCATTATATAAGCATATAGTACGTGTTTATATATGTATATGTATGCAGTATATATATGTATATGAATGACTGTATATATGTATATAATCATAAATCACAGACTGGTTTGGGTTGAAAGGGACCTTAAACGTCACCCAGTTCCAACCCCTTGCCATAGGCAGAGATACCTTCCACTAGACCATGCTATTCCAAGCCCCATCCAACTTGGCCTTGAGCACTGCCAGGGATGGGGCAGCCACAGCTTCTCTGGGAACCCTGTGCCAGGGCCTCACCACTCTCACAGGAAAGAACTTCTGCCTAAGAGCTCATCTCAATCTCCCCACTGTCAGGTTAAAGCCACTCTCCTTGTCCTGGCCTTTGTCCAGACCCCTCTCTAGGTTTCTTGCAGCCCCTTTAGGCACTGGAGCTGCTCTAAGGTCTCCCCTTAAGGAGCCTTCTCTTCCCCAGGCTGAATCAGCCCAACTTTCTCAGCACTGTCTCCAGAGCAGAGCTTCTCAGTCCTTGCAGCATCTCCATGGCCTCCTCTGGACTAATTCCAACAACTCCACATCCCTCGTGTGTTGTTCCCCAGAGCTGGATGCAGGATTGCCAGGCGTGTCTCTCTAGGGCACAGCAGAAGGAGAGAATCCCCTCCCTCGACCTGCTGCTCATAGTTTGTGGATGCTGCCCAGCACAAGGGAGGGTTCTTGGCTCAAGCACAGGCTGAAGCTGGGTCATGGAAGCTTCTTCTGACCCAACACCCCCAAGTCCTTCTCCTCAGGGCTGTTTTCAATCCATTTTCTGCCTGTATTTCTGCCTGAGATTGCCATGACTTGTCATCAGGACTTTTTACTTGACATTGTTGAACTCCATGAGGTTTACATGGTCTCAGCTTTCCAACCTGTCCAGGTCTTCCTGGTTTACATCTCTTCCTTCCAGTGTGTTGACCTCATCACACATATTGGTGTCATTGCCAGACTTTCTGAGGTCATACTCAATCCCACTGTCCATGTCATCAATGAAGATGTTAAACAACTCTGGTCTCAGTACAAGCCTCTGAGAAGCACAACTCTTCACTGGTTTCCACTTGAACAAGTATGTGTTGGTGCACAAACCAACACAACAAAAGTATGTACACCTGTCTGTACATGTGTTTATTTGCATGTATACTTGTTTAACTAAACATGCTATACACACACACTAAGTTATACACACCAAGTTCCAACTCTACACTGTGATATAGCGTAGTGATGGTACTATTTAAGCAGAGATTCCCAGTAGCATTATTCCTATGGATAAAATATGCTCCCCAAATTCTGGAGTGTTTCAGCAGCAACAAGGCAGAATGTGCTATGCTTCGTGACAATTTCTGTTGGTTTGTGTAGAACAGGTAAGCACTGCAGGGTCTTTTTGGCTTGTGGGGCAATGCCAAATAAGGAGCAACAATTATTATTCAGATGCTGTAATGACTGCAGTTGACGATGATCCCTTCTACTGAGCTTGGAAGTCTCTGACTACCTGCATGCATAAAATATTTATTTCTGTGCCAAAGTGTGTGAAATCAGTGAGTGTTAGTTCCATTCTGCAAGGCTTGTATAAGATCTTTAGAAAGTGGCAACTTGCCATGAAAAATGTGGCAGGCAGTAAAAAGAGATTTAGCAAAGGCCATTTTGTACTAAGGAAGAAGGCCAGAGAAAACACTGACAAAAGCTGGCTTAGAGGATGGTGTTAAGGTCCTCCAGCAGGGAGGGTGCTGGACCCAACAGGGTTGTCATTGCGCCCTGCTCTGGTTTTGGGAACCAAGCTGTGTCTGAAGCTTTGGGTTGGTGGGAACTTATGTTTTCCTTCTTGGTCTTCCTAACTGTCGATCAGCAACTGTGGGCAAGACAGTGATGAGTGATATCTACATCTCCAAAAAGGAAGACTTGAGCAAGGCAGTAAGTGAAGCAAAGAAGCTGCCTTGCAAAACAGCCATGTGTTTCAATACCTGATTCTGCTTCTCCAGGGTTGTCAGAGGACTATTTGTGCAGGGAATTGTGTCTCAGGCATGAGCAGTTCGCCTGGAAGATAAAATACCATGTGCATTAGGTCATTATTGAAATGGAGTGTTTCAATAACTGTCTGCAGTCCTCTACAGAAAGAGGTTTTTGAAGAGAGCCCACAGTTCATGGGCAGCTGGGGATCAAATCTCTGCCTCCTCCGCAAAACATCAGACACAAGGTCAGAAATTCCGGAAATGTAGACAGGCATTTATATTGCTTTAAACCTCTCCAGGATCTGTTCTGACATAGAAATTACTAAAAACTGGGCATTTTCATTATGCAGCCCATGCTTTTGGCAAGGGGAAGATTGGTCATTCTCTACGTAGCATCAAGATATATTTCAGACACAAACAAAAAAACATAGAATCATAGAATCGTTAGGGTTGGAAAGGACCTTAAGGTCATCTAGTTCCAACCCCGCTACCATAAGCAGGGACACCTCACACTAAA